>DWMZ01005229.1:0-11101 GCA_018249855.1 Eueides tales michaeli | reverse complement strand
ATATATATATATATATATATATATATATATATATATATATATATATATATATATATATATATATATATATATATATATATATATATATATATATATATATATATATATATATATATATGTATTTTTATGAAAAAGAAACTGCAAACGAGCTTGCGGGTCACCTGATGGTAAGTGATCACCGCCGCCCACGGCCCCGTGTAGCACCGGAGGAGCTACAGGAGCGTTGCCGGTCTGTAAGGTGGGCACCGGGGCCCGGCATTACCCAATGCGAAACGCAGTGGCCAAAGCCACTACTTAACGCCGGTTTGAAATGCCGGGTAAAAAAATAGTAACAATCCGGTCGAGTCTGCCCATGCGTGTTGCCATTGCTGACAACGTGACTCTTCCACGCGTACTTTAGTCGCCTCTTACAACACCATCAGTACCAGGGTGATCCTATTCTAAGCCGGAATCACACGGCATAAATATTTGTAATATACGCTCATCTATACATATATTTACGTATCTTATAAATGTTATCATATCGAAGATGACTTATTATAACTATTTCTATCTTCATATAATTGATCAGAACATATTTCTTTCAATACAACGTTAATCCTAATAAATATGTTCAAGTGTAAGCTTCAATAAGTTACAGTTATAATTTTACTTAAGTACTTCAGAAAAGTTCAGTAAAATAAAAAATATTTTTTATACTTCTGGATGTCGGATATTCATTTATTATTTAACATCTTTAAAATGAAAAATCTTTTTGACAGACGAACAAACAGACTAATGGATTACAAAGTGATCCTATAAAGTTTATTTTTTTTTTATTTTGAGTAGCAAATAAAAGAAAAGATTAAATATTTACATATATTGTGAATGTACAAGTGTGTAGAACTAAACCGTAACTGTCCTGTCAGGTTGTCAGCGCACCTACGAGTAGAGGCGACGTCGCTCCGAAGCAGATATGCGCTGTGAGGTGTACAGATGTATGTGATTACTATTGTGTTTAAAGTTGTGGGACTTTAAACATTTTATTTGTTTCTTACAATATTTTTCTGGTGGTTGGTTTTAGTTAGATAAACCGACGAGTGTTATTGTTAATTTTAAAATGTTTTTTTTTTAATTTACACTTAGATCTTAGAACTCGGACTGAGATAAATCATTTATTATTAAAAGATTTAAAAAAAACATATGAAAATCAAATATTATAAAGTATTTGAGCAAAGAATTCTGGACAATCCCACTTTTACTAAGACAATGGTCTTCCGTCTAAAGATCTTTTCAGTGACTGTTGGAAATCACGTAGAAAATGTTGTAAGTGAAATATTTTTAGCCGAGCTTAGATATCAACTATTAACTTTAACAGTACAGTCATGATTTTCTAATGGCATATAAAACCAGCAATATAAAACCAGCAATTTCTATGAAAATATATTTTCAAACGCCGTCTCTAAGCCACTACGAATGTTGCTCTGATTGGTATCAACCTCGTAACGTGCGCAATAAAAAGATAAAGTTTTAGTATATGAGGAGTGAAATAGATCAAATGCGTCATGCTCTTAATATATTTTTATTGCCCATATTTGGTATTATCTTCTATTCCTATAGATATGATGTTTTATGATAAAAAAAAAATTATTTCATGATCTGTTGATATGAAAACATCTTGTGTTTGAATTTTTATGAATGAATCAACCGTGCAAAGACTCGAGTAGAAAATGATACTAGAATATTACGTTCATTTTGCAACTATCCTTCAATTCTCAACGTGATGTGGATGCGAGGAACTTAGTTAAATATTTTAATTTTAGTATTACTTCTTATTTTTCCATTAATATACATTACAATATCAATTTCTAGATTATAGCTGCCGCTCTGTCCGTACTGCATATTATATCGAAACTATTAACGTGCCGTAGAATATATATTCCTCCGAGTGGAAATCGAACCACAGACAAAGGATTAAAAGATTTACTTTGGAAATTGCTTGTCACTTTAAAGTCTATATATATATATATATATATATATATATAATAAGATACGCCATCTAAACGAAATCATATACAAGCTCTAGAAAATGTTTCCAAATACCTATTGCGCTTTATCCTCTGTCATCAACCTGCTTGTACATGTTCCCGCGGGGGTCCTTATTTTTTTTACATGACCTTCCTTCATTATCATCGACCATGTTTTAAAAAAATCAACTGATTATTTTCTTACGTCGCCGCATATATGTTTATAATACCTTTAATAGAGGCAGTTGTAGTTGAGTGGCGTAGCATCAAGCGATTGGGGCACAATTTTTAGTTAAGAAATAGAAATATTTTCATTTCCTCCCTTTGATCACAAGACAAAGTAAGGCAGTGTGTTCCTCTTTTTTTGGCACGGTCAATTGAGAGTTGAACTTGCCCTCCATGGGTTTCCCGTCAATTTCATGATATATAAATCATGATATCGAGGTAAATAACAGACGGATAAATGGTTAAAAAAGTGATCCTATAAAGGCCGTAATATTTTTTAAATACGGAAACCCTAAAAATAAAAAAAAACACCCGGAAGTAGATTATTATTATACGAAATCCATATTCAATTTTGTAATCGTAATGTGTTTTTGTTATAGCAAATTGGAATGTCACCGCGCTTTTTGTTATGTTTACTCTTTAGCCACTTTGTATCTTGACATGTGATAAATATGTAAATATTGACTACATTTTGAAAATATATGTCGTGCTTTTATTGAAAAGAAAAAAAAATGGTCGTAGATTCAATTACAAAATAGATTTTTTAATTTCTATCGTTAATGCTACCTCACAAAGAGATTAACTGTTAAGATAGTCACTTTCCCACTTTCTGCTTAAATACCAAATATTAAATGCCCAGTAGGAGAAGTTAATACCGCGGTTTTATTAAATTGCTGAAAAATGTCATTTACAGTTAAACGTTGTACTCCATATATGTGTTATAAATAAGAGGCGACGTGCATCTAAAAAAAGTCCTTTTGTACCATATGGTTACGGTATGGAAAGATTTTTATATGTATATGTATGTATTTTTAGCAATATAATTTATTCAATAATACTAGTGTTTTGACACTTCGAACTTTACTATTCTGTTTAATCCGAAACATTGTTTATTGAGTGGCGAAACTCAACATCTCGTTTTACCTTAAAAAAGATAGAAAGTTCATAATATTTCCGGTTGAAGATTGATTTCATTTTGCTTAAAATCTGAAGCCATGTTAAAATATATTTTTTTAAATGATCACTTTACCTGTATTTCACTGAGGAGACAATTCAATGCTAGTGATAAGTTCACTTGTTCGTCACATTTCACCAATTAGATACATACTGGTATACTTTACTGGTAAGCAAAATTTATAATATATTTATAAATATTGTACGATATTTCATTTTACATTACCGGTTTAAAGAAAATTTTACTCTCTTCTGTATTTCTTAAAAAAGTTTAATTAAAACATAAATTCATCTTTTACAACTTTCTCCATGAGCTCAATTTGTACTGAAAATATATTCTAGTTAAGATCCACTAAGAAAAAAACGTTGATTGAATCACTTGAAGACTGCCTTAGTTAAATTTCTAAAACTACAATTTGCAAATTAAAAGATATATCTATACTAATATAATTGGCTTCTGGCTACGAGGCAAAAAAGAGTCTTTAAGTTTCACCATTCAACATACAATGAAGAAATCGAAGGAAAGTGGAGATCGGCATTGTTTCAATAGGAATGTAATATATTTACATTGGGTTTCTAAATCTCCTTTGCTTATCCTGCTATATGTGAAATATAACCGTTGTACCAAAATATATTCATGATTAAATCATTACATCAAAAAAATGATTGCCGCTGACGGCTGCTACTGTAAGCACCCTAGAATATTATATACTTAAAAGGTTTGAGAAATCAAACCTTTTCAGTATATAATTTCCTTAAGTGGGGATTGAACCTACGAACTGTCCCATTTACAGTCGGACGCTTGTACCTCTACGCCACGAAACTCCAAGTGGTATATAACGATTAAAATTAGGTTATTATTTTCTAAAACTCAGAATTATATACAATCTAAAACTGTTCTTCTAAGATGAAATTGAAATGTTAACTGCAATTATTATTATAAAATAAGTATTCTTCAAAATTCTACAATAAGATATAACTACAAGCTTGTAACTTGTCAACCACTAACAAACACGTAACACACAAAGGCGCTCCGCTAATATCAATTAAAGCGGACGTCGTGACCTATTGTCTTATAGTCTGAGTATTTCAGTTTTGATACAAATATTGTATCCGCTGTGGAATGCTAATTCTATGTATTGTATTCTATTTTATTAAATCGTATAACTTAATTGAATAAAAATATTCATGTTCATTTTGAGGCTGTTGTGGAGTCAGAACACAAGCGTGCGACTGTACACGCGCCATGGTGTGGGTTCAATATCCATTATTATTAACATTTCGTAGAACAAGTGACGACAAAAGCGCGACAATCAACTTTCAAAACTCAGCAAACAATATTTTGATGGAAACGGAATGTCTTGGTTCTCATGTTTTGTAAGGTGGAAGAAAGTATTGACTTAAATTGTAATTACACTTCATTTCTCACTTTATAATCAATCTTGAAGGCATTGTGTTTTACGAGGCAGAACTCAAGACTACTAGAATGGTTTTCTTATTTATCATAAACCACTCTCAAAATGCATCGTCAAATATAAATAAAAAGAATAATAATGATTTTTACTATATTTTAAGTGTAAATCAACATTTAGAAAAGAAAATAAAAATAAGTTGTAACAAGCATATAAGAATTTCGACGTAACGACGTAACGTATGGCTTAGTTGGTCAGAGAGTTTGAACAATTTCCAAGAGACGCGGGTTCAAATCCCGCTACGTTATTTTTTTTACATATTTTTCAATTTAGTAAGAATAATAATGTCTACAAGAAAAAATACAAAAATGAATCACAATTTGTTATTTTGTGAAAGAAACTTATTAAAAGTTCCGCTAAACGTAAGCGAAATGAAACCGTTAAACTTAGATTACGACCAGGTATTAAAAGTTAATATAAACTACAGTCTGAATTTAATGGCGGTGAATGAAAAATATTATATACAACTAACCTATAATGAACTAGTGTCTACCCGCTACTCTGTTTGCGTAAACTTGCAAACTTGCAAAATATTTCGTGAAATTCTCTAAGTAATCCCCTACACTTAGTGGTATGACACTCTGTCTCTACTTTTTAATTCTCTGAATAATGGGAAAACAGAGCTTTCAAAATTTACCTGACCCCGAAAACTATATTCGTCTCTAAAAGTTTTAAGTAAATATTTGATGAGATTTTTTTACATAAATATATATTTTTAAATTATTACATTATACTTTTATATTTTAAATATAAATAAAATGTGGAGCTCAGATGCGTCCTTGGGGATACCCTGTGTTTACCTATCTTTGGACGAAAATAGACTGATAAAGAAGAAAAAATAATTACTATTTTTAAAGTGTTATTCCACACTTAGGAAAGAAAAATACTAAATTTAAAAACGTATAAAAATTTGAACGAAGCAGGATTTGAACCCGCGCCTCTTGGAATCCGTCCAAGCGCACTGACCACTAAGCCATTCGTTCTCAGCACGCTCCGTCGAAATTGCTATACGCTTGTTACAACTTATTTATGTTGTGTAAGAAAAAATAAATTGCTTTATTTTTTTAATGATATAAACAGTAAGCTTGTGAATTGTGTTTTGTTTCATTTGCCAAATGAATAAATAGTAAAATATGTACATCATTTTTAGAAGTAATCTCTGTCGTTACGCAGAGGCACAAGCCTGAAGCGTGGTTGGGTTGTTTAGTCATTCATCAGGAGCTGCGGTACCACAGACTTGCACACAGACAGACATTTCAAACTTATAACACGCCTTAGAGCGCTTGGTATTATATATTTATACGTTTCCTCAAAAAGTCTTTTCTTTCTTAAGTGTACAATAAGTAACAATAACACTTTAAAAATGCAAAAATAAGTGATTCATTCTAGCCAGAAGATAATTCTGGGTTTGAATTATCTTTGAGTAGTAGAAATTTGTTAAAAACTCAGTTAACAGATGCTACCTATATAAACAAGCGTATATGAATTTCGACGTAGCTATATAGAAAGCCTATTTAGGAAGTCGTAAAACATAAGGTGAAAAAACCAGAAAAAGGTTACTTTACAGGACAAGATTAAAGAAGTTAATATTTTTAAAAAAAATTCTGAAAGTAAAGCAAAGCTCCGAAAGTAAAGCGCTGATAGCAATATATCTAATACTATTTAATGATATCTATAGAACTATTGAAACTCTCACAGCCTTGATAGAAGACGAATATTATAAATGCTAAATAACTTTGTTTAAAATTATTTGTTAAAAAATTGACATGTAAAATTATATATATAATAAAATCGTAGTCAAATTATAAAAAGTTGTGAAATATGTTACGTTTTACCACAATATTTATGATGCTGCAACAAATAATTGGTACTTGTATATTAATAGTGGAAACCATAACTTTTTACTTTTTTGGGTACTAAAGTTAAAGACATAAGAAGAAAGGTGCGACTTCTTAACATCCTACACATTTCTTATGTTTTTATCACGTATATGATAAAGTAAGAGAACAGATCCTAGTACTAAGATACGTAGTAAAAAATGAACATAAAAATAATTAATTCCCCCAGCGGAGAACGTACCCACTTATACCATATTTATATAGACAGACCATTGTATTGCCAAGACGGCCTTGTTTAAACGTATATAAAAACAACTATTATTGACACAACAACTTTTGCAAGGTGTCGACCTTGCAAAAGTTGTTATCTAAAGTTCCAGTACAACTGGCTTCACTTCTATCTTAATGTATATTCAATAATATCTCTCCAACCATCAAGATGATCGTGATAGATCGTTGCGGGCATTACATGAAGCGTCTCACACGGTCTCATCAATCACTGTCTGTTTATGAAACGCGGACTCACACTTCAATCGTATCAATCGAGAGAGGTCAAGGATATTACTATAATATTACCGAAATATTACAATGAATGTTATGGATGATAACGTAAATAAGTAAAGGCTTGTGTATTGTTAACTACTGCAGTAAGACTTACTTTTTATCGTAGGCGGACATGTACCCGTGGGTCTTCGAAACCGCCCAAGTGCTTAGACTAAATAAGCCAGACGTTCGCATCTGTAGTCTATTTTATTTCGGGCTTGAGATAAAATGTATACAAACAAAACAAAGTGTCTTAAGGACAACAGTTATCTCGTATTAACAAGTCTATTTAAAACATGGCGGATATAATCCGACCCGACGCTCGTATTATCTGTGCTTTACAATTCATTAGTATTAAGTGCGGGGAAAACATATTTAAGTGTTTGTACATGTAAATTTTTTAACAAATAATTTTAAACAAAGTTATTTAGCATTTATAATATTCGTCTTCTATCAAAGCTGTGAGAGTTCTATAGATATCATTAAATAGTATTAGATATATTGCTATCAGCGCTTTACTTTCGGAGCTTTGCTTTACTTTCAGAAATTTTTTTACAAAATATTAACTTCTTTAATCTTGTCCTGTAAAGTAACCTTTTTCTGGTTTTTTCACCTTATGTTTTACGACTTCCTAAATAGGCTTTCTATATAGCTACGTCGAAATTCATATACGCTTGTTTATATAGGTAGCATCTGTTAACTGAGTTTTTAACAAATTTCTACTACTCAAAGATAATTCAAACTCAGAATTATCTTCTGGCTAGAATGAATCACTTATTTTTACATTTTTAAAGTGTTATTGTTACTTATTGTACACTTAAGAAAGAAAAGACTTATTGAGGAAACGTATAAATATATAATACCAAGCGCTCTAAGGCGTGTTATAAGCTTGCACTGTCTATCGTTACGAAAGTGATTACTTCTAAAAATGATATACATATTTTACTATTTATTCTTTTGGCAAATGAAATAAAACACAATGCACAAACTAACTGTTTATATCATTAGAAAAAATAAAGCAATTTATTTTTCTTACACAACATAAATAAGTTGTAACAAGCGTATAAAAATTTCGACGGAGCTTGCTGAGAACGAAAGGCTCAGAAATGGTCAGAGCGCTTGGACGGATTCCAAGAGGCGCGGGTTCAAATCCTGCTTCGTTCAAATTTTTATACGTTTTTAAATTTATTATTTTTCTTTCCTAAGTGTGGAATAACACTTTAAAAATAGTAAAAAATATTTTTTCTTCTTTATCAGTCTATTTTCGTCCACAGATAGGTAGACACAGGGTATTCCCAAGGACGCTCCACCTCTTAAATAATTTTAACTCAAAATAAATAAAAAAATATTTTATTATGTAAGCATTCAAGTATTAATTCACGTTGAATAAAGATAAATCACCTAGTGGTGAGACACTTACTTTTCCCATTATCCACTGAATTTTGGCACATTGTTATATGTTATTTTATGACTATTTTAAATAACATTTTCTTGTAATAAAAAAATGTTTCTTATTGTACTTACAAAACTTTGAAGTTCTACGTTCTAACGTAGAATTTCATATTTTTGTTTTTATCGTATCGTTGTTTACTATAAGGTGTACATAAACATCGACAATTAAACGATTTGTAGTGGAAGCTTTATGTTCGTCACGTGAAATATTACCGCAAATAATTTATTTCTTGTACCCGTTTATTAATTATCTTTATGACGAAAGTACAATATTATACAATCCTCTTTATTAATTTTTTGTCTTGGCATTTCTTACATTTTATTTATATTTAAAATATAAAAGTATATTTTAAATATAAATAAAATGTATTGCCGTGTGATTCCGGCTTAGAATTGGATCACCGTGGTACTGGTGGTGTCATAAGAGGCGACTAAAGTACGAGTGGGAGAGTCACGTTGTCAGCAATGGCAACACGAATGGGCAGACTCGACCGGATTGTTACCACCCTCGGCATTTAAAACCGGCGTTAAGTGACCGTGGTCACTGCGTTTCGCATTGGGTAATGCCGGGCCCCGGTGCCCATCCACCTTACAGACCGGCAACGCTCCTGTAGCTCCTCTAGTGCTACGGCGGTGATCACTTTCCATCAGGTGACCGAACCGACCGGAGTTGCCGAGTTTTTTTCATATAAAAAAAAATATATAAAAGTATAATGTATTAATTTACAAATATATATTTATGTAAAAAAATCTCATCAAATATTTACTTAAAACTTTTAGAGACAAATATAGTTTTCAGGGTAAGGTAAATTTTGAAAGCTCTTTTTTCCCATTATTCAGAGAATTAAAAAGTAGAGACAGAGTGTCATACCACTAAGTGTAGGGTACTTAGAGAATTTCGCAAAATATTTTGCAAGTTTACAAGTTTACGCAAACAGAGTAGCGGGCAGCCACTAGTTCATTATAAGTTAGTTGAATATAATATTTTTCATCCACCGCTATTAAATTCAGACTGTAGTTTATATTAACTTTTAATACCTGGTCGTAATCTAAGTTTAACGGTTTCATTTCGCTTACGTTTAGCGGAACTTTTAATAAGTTTCTTTCACAAAATAATGAATTATGATACATTTTCATATTTTACTTGTAGGCCTTATTATTACTAGGTTTATAAATATATAAAAAATTTAACGTAGCGGAACCCGCGTCTCTTGGAAATTGTTCAAGCCCTCTGACCAACTAAGCCATACGTTCTCATCAAGTTACGTCGAAATTCTTATATGCTTGTTACAACTTGTTTTTATTTTCTTTTCTAAATGTGGATTAACAATTTAAAAATAGTAAAAATATTTATTATTCTTTTTATAAATATTTGACGGTGCATGTCTAGAACGGCTTATGATAAATAAGATAACCGGTTAGGTGCGAATTGGACTCCCCCATCGAGGCTTCCGTATCAATTATATGTCAAGGAAGGACCACCTATACAAATAGACAAACTTAAGTTTGCAGGCATAGGCACTGATATTGTATGAAACAAGATAAAATTAATAATTTTGTAATAGTTATGAAACCCTTTTTTTGCACTGCAAGTTAGAAATGCGGCGTTGTGTTCCGCCACTCAACACACTATGCCTCAAATTCGGCGGGAAGTAGGGAACGGAACGAAGACGGCTTTAGCATAAAATGAGACTATGCATTGATAATAATAATGTATAGTACATTATTGTAATAATAATGTACAGTTCAATGCATAGTTCATGCATGTTCGATACAAATAAGAATTACGAAATTCAACAAAGACGTAAAGTTTGAATTATTTCTGAACTATTAGTTTCTACGCTGCTTATATTGCAATGAATACTTATACATTTGAACCCGCTCCCATACATTTGAACCCGCTCCTATTGCAAATGTTTTATACGTTTTCGTAAAAAAATAAATTGTACTTTACTATGGATAGAAATGATGGCCGTAATATTAGTTTTTTAATTTAATCTTGCAACAAATAAAAAACAAACGAAACAATATCTAATTAAGTATTTATCTCCTCACTGTCCTTAATATGCAGAATTTAATCAGAACTTTTATAAAATTTACATATAAAATGTACGTAATGCACGACGCGTGCAGTTTGTGATTAGTTTAGAATGAACTTGTATGGACTATTTATTTTGTCCAAGAAAACTAAATAACGGTATTAACACAAGGTAGAAATTACAATGATTTGCGTATTGATCTCGAACCATCATTATATAAGAGAGGGTCGTGTCGCAGGGGCACAAGCTTGCTATTGTTACCGGGATAGTTGTGGTTAAAAAAATAAACTGAAATTGATTTCGGAGGCGCGTTCAGCAGTCTGGTTCGCATTTAACAGATCATTTTAGGGGAAATCTACATTTGTACAAATATTATAGCCGTTTTAGCTAGAGCTTGCTTGAACCGCCATGTGACTTCTATGAGGAGACGTCGATTTGAGACACTTCGTTCGCTTCTTTAACAAAACGAGCAAATAACAATTAATTTCTCCGAGTGGTTAAATTAAACTTTTTATCGTCGTACCTTAACTAACTTGCTTTATGTAGAAATATTTAATTTCATACATTTTTAA
>DWMZ01005228.1:0-11101 GCA_018249855.1 Eueides tales michaeli | reverse complement strand
TTTAAATTTCAGAATTATAGATATGGATACAAATATGGTAGAACAGAAAAAAAATAAACAAGAAACAATATTTGACATGGAGATTGATGAAAAAGATGAAATTAGTAATACTCTCGACTATTGTATGTTAGAAATGCTAAAGTGGCTTGAAGATGAAAGAGATCCCATATTAAATATAATGTGCAATGTTTTTGAGAGAGTCATATTGCCTACACATGGGACTAGGTAAAGTATTGTGGTTATTTTTTTTTAACCTTCACATATTTTACATGGAAAGGTAGGCAGAGGGAATTTGAAAAGGGCACTCACTTACATTTTCGCCTTTTGGTACAGTTGAGGTATGGTGTGTTGAGTGGTGTAACTCAGTGGTTTGTTTTGTTACTAGAGCAAACAAATGAAAATATTAAATCTTTCGTGCTTACAGTCACACATTTGTGCCCCTGTGCCATGACGGTGCAGCTTTTACATGCCTTGTTAAATTGTATTTATGTATTATAAAATACAGATACATAATTTTTATTTGTACTTATATGTTTGATTGACAATTAATTAAACTGTAAAAAAAAATATACTGCTCTTTGAATGATGATTTTAAATTATATACTTTTGAATTGCTCCAATTAAGATTTCATAATTGAATTGATAACTAAAAATGTAATAATTCTATATATTTTTATTGTCATGGCCGTTTAATAAATGAAAGTAATATAAATAATATACAATTACTAAGATATAATAAATTGAAATATATATTGACATTTCAGGCACGTCCAATTTCTCTTATTATACACAATATCAATCAACCAGCAGTGTGCGGACCGTGTGTTCACAAATCTTTGGATAGTTGCAGCTGGGTTACATGACCTGGGTCCCGGAGCGTTGGCAACTAGACGAACAGCTGCTGGCCATTTGGCAGGTATTCAGATTGTTTTTTGTTTTAGCTACAACCTGTAGCACATGGCAGGGCAGGCAGAGGGAACATGGGAACCTAGTGTAATGATACACTGTTCTTTTCTCCACTTTCAGGAAATTTGAGGTATTTCATGTTGAATGCTGCGCTTTGCCTTGTTGCCTTGTTACGAGAGCGAAGACATGAAAACATTAAATGATAAATTAAAATGAAAATATTAAATATTTAATTTGAAAATATTAAGTATTTTATTTTCTCGAGTGGGGATCGAACCTATAACGTGTCACGCTTAAAGTCACATGCTTGTGCCGCTGAACCACGACAAGCCTCAAGTAAATTATTTCATTAGAAAACATATAAAAATTTAAACAAGAGGCGCAGATTCAAATCCCGCTACAGCCAAATTTTCATACTAAATATTTTTCTTTTATAAGTGTGGATTAACACTTTAAAAATTATTTAATCCATTTTTTTTTGCATTTGACAGGCCTTTTAGCAAGATGCGTGAGAGTGCCAAATTCGAGAGTGATACATTATTTGAAAACAATGGCGGAATGGTGTCACGCCTACATCACAGCGACACAAGAATCCACGGTGGCTGATAATTTGAAGGTGCATGGCGCCTTCCATGCCATATGCCATGCTATATTCTATTTGGTCGCATTTAAAAATCATTATTTGTTCATGAATAAAGAGAGTGAGTATATGCTTTTTTTTTATTACTATAAGTGTAAGAAAAAAGAATTATAGATTTTTTTTTGTTTTTTTTTTTTTAAATTGAACAATTGATTGACTAAAAAGAAGCTAAAAAAAAGCTTATATCAAACGGCATATATAGTATAAAGTTTTCTTTGTAATTTCGTTATACATCATCTAAAATAACCTTATTTCAGATTATGTAAGTAGGTTATGGATTTGTTCCTGGGAGTAAATAATTATTTACATTTCACTACCGTGCAAAGACAAAGTGTGGCATTGAGTCCTGGCTCATAATATGCAACGTCTTAAAAGCACTTATACTAATTTGATAATACTTAATTTTTTCTTTTAATGTAGCTTACCAAAAGTACTATATTTACTCAATAATAGTAAATTTTATAATTAAATAATAATTAATTTTTTCTGCAACTTTACCTTGTACTCAGCATATTGTAGGGTAGGGAACTCGGGAACCCAGTGTTAAGACACTCCTTTCTACTTCCGTTCCCCACTCTCCGCTGAATTTGAAGCATTGCATGTTGAGTAGCAGAACTCAACGCCACACTTTGCCTTGTTACCAAAATGAGGAAATGATAGCATTAAATATTCAAATTATAACATTAAAATATTTCATTTCCTTGATTGGGGATCGTATCCACAACCTGTCGTTTACAGTCACACGCTTGTGCCGCTATTCAAATTTTATGTTTAAAAGGATTAAAATATTAATAAATTCCAGGTGTAAACTACGTCGAATCACTAAAACCGACCTCTCGTTTAAAACATTAATAATTTCCACGTGTAAACTACGTCGTATCACTAAAACCGGCCTCTCTTTTAAAATATGAATAAACTCCAGGTGTAAATTACATCGTATCACTAAACCGGCCTCTCGTTTAAAATATGAATACATTCCAGGTGTAAACTACGTCGAATCACTAATACCGGCCTCTCGTTTAGAACTTTAATAATTTCCAGGTGTAAATTTCGTCATATCACTAAACCTGCCTCTCGTTTAAAACATCAATAATTTCCAGGTGTAAACTACGTCGAATCACTAAACCGGCCTTGTAATTAATATATAAATAAATTCCAGGTGTAAACTATGTCGAATCACTAAACCGGCCTCTCGTGTAAACATTAATAATTTCCAGGTGTAAACTTCGTCGTATCACTAAACCTGCCTCTCGTTTAAAATATGAATACATTCCAGGTGTAAACTACTTCGAATCACTAATACAGGCCTCTCGTTTAAAACATTAATAATTTCCAGGTGTAAACTACGTCGAATCACAAAAAATGCCTCTCGTTTAAAACATTAATAATTTCCAAGTGTAAACTACGTCGTATCATTAAACCTGCCTCTCGTTTAAAACATTAATAATTTCCACGTGTAAACTACGTCGTATCACTAAAAATGCCTCTCGTTTAAAACATTAATCATTTCCAGGTGTAAGCTTCGTCGTATCACTTAACCTGCCTCGTAATTAAAATATAAATAAATTCCAGGTGTAAACTACGTCGAATCACTAAACCTGCCTCGTGATCAAAATAATAATAAATTCCAGGTGTAAACTTCGTCGTATCACTTAACCTGCCTCGTAATTAAAACATCAATAACATTCCAGGTGTAAACTTCGTGGAGTCCCTGAACCTGCCGCGCCTCGTGACGTGCGCGCTGAACCCGCTGCGCACATGCCCGCCGCAGGTGTGCCGCGCGTTCTCGTCGGTGACGCGCGCGCACCAGGTGGTCTACTGCCAGGCGATAGTGGAGAAGAACGCGCGGCTCACGTTGCACAGTGCACGCCACAAGTTCGACGATTGGTTCCCCTACGATCCCTACGGGTTGCCTGTGTGAGTGTTTAGATTTTTTTTTTTTTTTTTTGTCTTTTGTCTTTTGGAAAGATTGTTGGGTTGAGTGAGTTTTTTTTTTTTTTTTTTTTATTTTCTTGGGAAGATTCTAGGGTTGTTTTTAATTATTTTTTTTTGCGGGATTAATTGGGTGTATTGATTTTTTGTATAATTTTTACCATGCTAGCGTGGTTGTGTAGTGTTTGAAACGTCTGGTGTGGTAAATAAAATGTATAAAAGTACAATATACGCGATGAATACGCTTAGGTTTTGTTTTTTTTAATTTAAATTGTGTAATAATTGCAAAGTTCAAAGAGCTTTGTATTGTTACCAGAGTTCAATGGAAATTAAATTATTAATCAATTTGGTCCTCCACAATACTAATTGAACTCACAACCTTCACGGTTATATATAAACGCTGTGCCATAGCGCTATGATGTACTCAAAGTTTTTTTTTCTTTTTAGCGAACATAATATTTAAACTCGAGGCCTGTCGTAGCGCAGCGGCACAAGCGTGTGACTGTAACGGACGGGTTCTGGGTTCGATCCCCAGTCGAAGAAATGAAATATTTAATATTTTCAATTTAAATATTTAATGTTTCATTTCTTCGCTCTGGTAGTAGGGCAAAGCGCGGTGTTGAGTTCCGCCACTCAACACGCAATGCCTCAAAATCGGCAGAAAGTGGGGAACGGAAGTGGAACGGAGTGTCTTAACACTAGGTTCCCGAGTTCCCTCTGCCTACCCTGCCTTGTGCAGGATACAGCGTGAACCTAAAAAAAATTGTAAGCTCTACTGTTTCTTCACTTTAAAAACATTAAAATAAAAAAAAAATAGTAAGTCTTTTGTTAGGCCATTAGTGAAGTAGGAATACAAAGGCACGACGAGTTTATTAAAAGAGTCGATTCTCACTCGTGGAAATTAAGTATTTAATATTTTAATTTCCTCTCTCTGGTGTCTGGTCTCTCCTGAATTTGGCGAAAAGATGAGAATTCAGTGTCTTAATATAGGCTATCAAGGTTCCCTCTTCCTTGAAGCAAAACAATATTTTAATAAATGCAATGTTTGAAGGACTTTAAATATGGTTCAGTGTACTGTCGTTTGATGACGTCATTGTGACAGATTGCGAATACTATGGTCGTGGATCCGATCTCCACACGCTGGACTGATTGTTGAATATATTTAATTGCTTATTGAAAAACGTATTAAAATTTGAAATTAGCTGGATTTGAAACCACGCCTCTTTGGAAACCGTCCAAGCGCTTTGACCAACTGAGCCATACGTTCTTATGTCGAATTTCTTAAACGCTTGTTACAACCTATTTATATTGTTAGAAACTCTGTAGAAAGATTTTTACAGATTTTCACTATACAAACATAATTCCTTATAATTATCGTCTGGTAAGAGAGAAGACTATTTATTAAATATTTTTAAGATTTTAATGTGTTTTAGAAAAAAAATATTTTGAAAACGTATACATATTTTTGTTGAAAAACGTTAAAATATTAAATGTAATTGTTTCCTTAATCTAATAACATGCATATTAAGCAGTAGTAAGTCATATAGAATGCAAGAAATATTTAAAGAAATTATTAAAATTTATTTTGTTACAGATCAGGCAAAATAATTTGGCCACTCTGCATGGAGTACAAAGACGTGTTCAAAGATGGCGACGATGAAACGCAGTACACTAGTTTAAAACGCAAATTGGAAGCTGAAGATGATGATTATTTAATGCCGAGCCCCTCACAGAAGTTAGCAAGTTCATTATCTAATTGTATATCACCGGGCTTTAAGACTAGTGAAAGTATTTTGATGATGTAGTAATATATGTCCATTTTCTCTATAACCCAGTGGTTTTTCTAGTGAAAACGTAGTAGTTGATTTTGGAAGAAATACATAGTGATCTAATTTATATTAGTAGATTTGTTGTCAATTTTATATATATATATATATATATATATATATATATATATATATATATATAAATATATATATATACACATATATACATATATATATATTTGATACGTTGCAATTCAAGTTGCACAGATTACACATAAAAGTTATTACAGAGTAAATTTAATCCGAATGAAGTGTCACTCACTTTGTTTACATATATGTATGTATGTGTATATATATATATATATATATATATATATATATATATATACATTATTACATATATGTATGTACATACCTTCAATCTTATATTTTTGTATTTAAAATAATTAATGCATCTTAGTTTTAAAAAAAACAATAAAGTAAAATAAGTGATTTCTCGCTGATCACATTACTATTTATGATAATCTTTATGTTAGAGGAAAAATATTTCAATTTGCTTAAAAAATAAATAAAACAATTTAAACTTTTATATGTAATATGTATGAACATTTTTCCTAATGCATTAAAGGATATTAAGATATTACTATTTTTTTACAACCTATGTGTCAAATGGTATAATATTAATATTATAGCTATTTAATTAACTATAAGACAATACTGCATATAATTATATATGTATTATAATTAAAAAAAAAAACATCCATTATAGGCATGTCATATTTATAGTAATAATATATAAATGCTTTTGTCCGCCTTGTGTTTCCTTCATATATGGTGTATTTGTCTATTCATAATTTAGACAAAAATATCTGCTTCTTAAAAACAGTAAATATTCTGATATTCATTTATATTATAAATTTCCGCGATTCTTCTTAACTGAACATGTAAGATTAAATGATTGCTTTAGAAACTTTAAATCTTTTTTTTTCTAAAATGTGAACTAATGCATATACATGATGATATACATGACAAAATAATACTTTTCATTTTGTTTCTTACTTGCATATGCATTTCAATTTGTAAGCTTAATTTCTTGTAAAAAGTACAAAAGAAAATAAAACAAAGAGATTGATTTCTCAAATAAATTTATTAATTAAAAAAAAAATGTTATTTCATTTAAACTCCAACATTCTAAGAGAAAAGGCAAAACGAAGTAGTCAGTGGAAAGTTGTTCAAGTTAACAAAATAACTTATAGCATATGAAATAAAATAAAGGAAGTAACAATTAGATGCCCCTTATGGCTTAGCAGTGTATACATTTCGACGTAATTTGATGAGAACGTACGGTTTAGTGGTCAGAGCGCTTGGACGGATTCCAAGAGGTGCAGGTTCAAATCCTGCTACGTTTATATTTTTATAACTTTTCCAAATAAGTATTCAGCAGCGATTTTTAAGTAAACCGGTAATGCGTTTTATATACTCTATATAATTGGTTTTGATATCAACTTCAAACAATTTTCACCGACTTCTTCATATAAGGTGGTAACGCCAAAATTTATCTAATGAACACCAAGGGCATTGTAAAACTATGCATCAATAAAAATAATTATGAATATCTTCATATAATTAAAATACTGTTAATAAATCTCACTTGAACAAGCCTTATTCATTTACAGATTAAATATTTTCTACTACAAACTTTCTAAATATTAATTTGTATCAACTTTTCAACTATTATCAATATTTAATTACTTCAATAAATAATTTACTATTTTAGAAAGCCATTAACATTATTATTTAATTATTTTGGTAATAAGCAGCTTCAGATTGTATACGCACATGGCATGACAGATTCGGCAGAGTAAAATATTGAAACTAGTGTTCAGACTCTCCGTTCCGTCCGCCACTTTCCACCGATATTGAAGCATTGCGTCAACTTGCCTTTACCACAGCGAGGAAATGAAAGTATTAAATATTTCATTACCTCAAGTGGGGATCGAACCCACAACCTATCGCATTTAAAGATCACAAGCTTGTGCCTGTATGCCACTACTTTAACAACTATTGGTAACAGACATTTAAAAATAATTTAAGTCAATTACATTTAGACATCAGATCCACACACCCTGTATAATAAAATAAAGAACATCAGAAAATATATTAGTTATATAGCTTTAAAACATTTTATAACTGTGAAGTACAAAATGTATACTCAAAATAATTAATTTTAGCACAATATTATTAGAATTAAGAAACTTCACTTTAAGACTAACTTACAAAAATGTAAATGAAACTAACCAGCAATATCGAAATAATTAACACAATATAATATGCTTGATAGCTTTTCTTCAACATTAAAATTTTACAATTCAAACTATTAGTTGCTGAGATCAGCCCACCCAATCAAACAAATTTTTCAGCATTACAGAGTAGAAGTATAGAAGTATATGTAGTGTTGAAGTATAGAAGTGGCTGCCAGAGAAGAAGATCCTTGAAATAACAGTTCGATGTATATTAAAAATGATTTACAACATTAAAGCTTACATACTAATTATTGAAATCTCACATTAAATAAAGCATTTGAAACTTACATCACATAATTGTTAATATTAAAATTAAGTTCTTCGTATTATCATCATCATCTTCAATCATATTCGAGAATTTTCACAAGCACTTCTTATATATTTATATAAATTTGTAGTCTCTGTTAAATAATATGGTGGTTTATATATTAAGCCATTATTCTAACTGATTCTGATAAAAAGATAGGAATTTTATATTTTTTTCAGAAGAGGAAAAAAAATAAAATCAACTGACATTCTATTCTTAAGGTAATAAAAGTTAAACAATTTAAAATTTTCTTTTTAACTTTAATTTGCCATACCACTATAGCCTTAAATGTTTAAATAAGTTCAATATAACTTTCTATGAAAAATCCCATAGCATATAGTGCTTAATAAATTAATTCAACTAAAAAATATTAGAACAATGAGTATCATTTACATAAAACAAACTAATAAACCTAACTTAGTAAAAAATCACAATCAACCACATTATTTAACAGAGAAAACTAAAGAAAACCAAAAAAATTATCTCTTCTTGTGATAAGGGTGCCTTCTTCTGAACGAAGTAATTGTTTTATTCGGTACACTCTGTTTAGTTTGATACTGAGCTATAATAGGTGCCTCGTGTGCCGCCAGCTTGTTAATGACAAAGTCGTCACCCGCTTTCATGTTTTCCATCATTTTTAACTTAGCTTCTATTGATTGGATGGCAGTTTTTTTGCTTAGTTTTAATTCTGGTTTGACACCGGTAAGGGCAGCTATACCGAGTTCAGGCTTCGGTTTGTCTTGTTCCTCCTTAAGATTAAAATATAATTGTATTTAAAATTTGTTATTAAACTGGTTGTTGTCCAGATAGAATACAGTCTGATTGATGTAGGTTTAATGTCAGAGAAAAAAATCTCCTTATGATTATGTACTGTTGAGTTCTATCTCTTTAAACGTAGTGACTTGAGAATTGAACAGAATGTGAATTGTCGTAGCCTGTAATTAAGCTTTCTGTCTACCCTTCTATGTGCAAAGATATATGTAGCTATTTTTTCTATAAAACATTAAAAAATAGCCAAAACAGAATACAAAATTAAGTATTAATTAAGCTTTTTATCAATTATTTTTTTGGATTTAAGAGGCTCATCTTCTTGCTACTATAATTATTTTTACTATACCATATTTCATCTAAATAAGGGTATGATTAACCTGCACTTGTCTACTGTACATGTACAGTGTGTGATGCTTGTGTATTCAAAATATAATATATAGTTAGGTATTAATGCCACTGTAATATCAGCATTTTTTGTTATTTGATTTGTTTTTTCAGCTTTATACTATATCACAGTAGACAGTGGGAGCCTGGGCCCAAATTTTGACTCAATGCATTATGAACAAAGTGTAAATAAATGAAAATAATTAATGAATTCCCTTAAGAGAATCCATAGAAAGTTCATTAGTTTAGCTATTTATTAAAAAATACTTACAGAAGTGTTCTTAGCAAACTTTACAGAAATCCTCTTGGATCCTAAAAGCTGTCCATTCAATGAATTCATTGCATTTACAGCATCTTGTCTCAACCTGTAGGTGACAAATGCAAAACCACGAGGCTGGCCAGTGTTGGGGCCACTGCGGTGGAACAGCATATCCAACTTCTCAATGTTGCCATACACACGGACCATTTTCAATAGTTGATACCGGTAATAAAGAAAGGTATAGTTTAATCAGTTATTCCTAATTGTTCTTCTCTGTAGAGGCAAGAGACTGGATTGTCTTAGTTCTACTAAGGCAGTCCATTCCTCATGCACTGCTCTATTTTGGGAAAATTCTGTGTTGAATGCCAAAAAGACAATGCCACATTATATTAGAAAGGGGAAATAAAAATAATTTATTCCCTTGAATAGAAATAAAACTCACAGCTGTAGTATTTAAAACCAGCCACTGTATCACAGTATTTCAACAGTGTCATCATTCTTATGGTATGACCCTTAAATGTAATTAAAAAAATAATTATATTTAATATCTTGACTATGTGTGACAAAATGAGTAATTTAAGTCAATTCAATCAACAGTTTAAGTGATATTTTAACAAAAACGTTTTCAATTCTTTTGTTAGCAAATACAATTCATTTACTAAAAACCTCTTCACATAGTTCTAAATATTTATGTAATGGAGTACTTGAAATTATGTGTGTTATATAATTATAAAATAACATACTCATTAACTCTTAGGTCCAAATTTCCTATCCAAAGTCTTCTATCATTCGTCTCATTAGGGTGCACAGGTTCTAAATGTAAAGGTACCTGAAACGTATAAAAAAGAAATCAATATTATTAATTAAATATAGCAATTATAAAAAAAATACAATTAAAACATATTTATAAACTCACTGTGCCGTCTTCCATAATTTTCTTTTATACAAATCACTTAAAAAGAGAAGCGTCTTTGCAATCGAGAAAAATCTATACAACGCTAACGAACGATCACAATAAACATAAACTTACAAAAATAACTTTTGCTATACCTAAAACTTTACACTAACTTGTTTAATTATGATTCGTAGGTAATGTAATTTAAAAATCAATTTCGTTTGAAAGTTCTAAACATTTATAAAAATACATTCTATCGATTCATCCTTTAGAATATAATTTATAGAAATAGAAAATGTCAATTCAGTATTTACAGTCACAAAATACAAATAGGTAATACAGAATTTTAGTTGTCACATATAAAAAATATCTTGAAGATAAATCTTAAAGGGCGTTTATACGCTTCTGAAGGCTTGCCGAGCTTTCACCAACACCCCATTTGTCATTGCTTGTCCTGGCTTATGAAAACTTAGCGCCGATCTGGAAAAGTGTAGATTTTTGAACACAAATGAAAAACAGCATTTGTAACCTGCTTACACGCTTGTACATATTCAGTTACAATAACGAGTTCCTTCGCTCGTAACGCATGCACGTTACTGCTATGTATATCCACGTTAATATTTATATATATTTGTGCAATTACGTCTTAACAATAAACTATTTTTAAATCATGGACTCATTTTTAATGCCAGTATATATATTGTATGATTGTAGATATATCTACAATCATACTTTGATTACTAAATCGACGAGTAAAAAACGTAATTATATTAATACTACCAGCATTTTATAAATATGGCTTATTTAGTGAAGTCTCAGTAATTTGAACTTAAGGATGAAAATAAATTAACTATAAGTTAGTGTCATTCTATCATTTATATAAAAATATATTAAGGGCAAAAACTACTTCGACATCGACATCAGCCACTCCTGTACGT
>DWMZ01005227.1:0-11102 GCA_018249855.1 Eueides tales michaeli | reverse complement strand
CTAATTCCCGGTAGAATTTGAGGCATTGTTTGATTTTCATTTTTAAAAAATACAATAACCTTTTTCATTGTATGAAATTTTATGTAGGTAGGACGACTTAAATGTTGGCTCCACGAAATTAAAAAAATATTTATTTTCTAATCAATATCTAACAAATTATTAAAAAATATTCCTTTTAACTAGAAATGTCTAAAAATATAATTTTTATAACCAAGTTTGTTCAACTAAAGTTAATAATCGAATTATAATTTGTTAAATTTTCTCGTTAATTAATTAGACAAGACCTTTAATAATAAAGGCATAGTAATAATATAATGTAAAATCTCTTAAACATCTTGTCTAAATATGAGCTTTGGAGTCAAGATTCAGTTCAAGATTGATGGGTTATAGGTTAATTTCTTCATTTAACACTATTAAGGTTCCAACACCCAGGGAAGTAAGGGGAGTAGGGAGAGGATTGCTATTTTTGGCTCCAACCACAATAAAACATCGAGAGTAATTCGCGATTTTTTAGGGAAAATGTAATATAAATCACTTAAAATTTCTTATTAATTCAATTAGTTTATTATATACACTTTTCAATGATCTATTAAAGAATAAAGATATAATATAACGAAATATATTACAATATTAAATAATAATAGCGTAAGCGAGTACAATAAAATGTGAATTAAATTTACCCCACGTTGTGTTAATAGTGATTTCTAGGAACTTCACGTACCTACGTAGAAAAAGGAGGACGGGCATATTTGATGAATAACATGCATGATGAATCAGATGCATTCAAGTTCAAATAAATTACGCTAAAAAAATATAGAAGTCATTTATCATAATTTTTTTATCTCCCAAAATGGTTTAGGTTTTATATTTTGACCTACTTTCTGAAAAAATAAATATAATCAAACTTATATAATTGAGTTAGTACAAGTTTTCTCATAAAAGACTTTTCAACTTTACTTAGAACTTTATAAATTATTATACCATTATTAGACGTGAGGAAAAATGTACACTATTCTTTGTTATGAACATGTGTAGCTATAATAGCAAAAATTGCTATTTTTTTTGTCTTTCTTCATTTTGCGTGAAATTTATAACTTTTCACTGATTTAACTTTGTGAGTTTTATCACCAAATTAAAAAAATAAATGTAACAGTATAAACTCAGTACAAGCTGTAAGTACTCTACGTAAATATCTCAGCTTGAGACATGTCGAGGCGCAAGGGCACAAGGCTGAGTCCGGTCTTCACTCGCGGAAATGAAATATATTTTCGAATTAAATATTTAATATAATCATTTCTTCGCTCTGGAAAGAAGCAAAGCAAGGCACAAATTTGTCGGGAAGTCAAAAATGAAACGGAGTGTCTTAAAATTAGATTCCCTAGTTCCCTCTGCCTACACAGCCCTGTGCGGGATACAGCGTGAAGTTGAGAAAATAATTACTGCCCCTAAGGCTTAAATATGCTTGGCATTTATGTAAGTGATTATATCATACTACCGTCAGTGATTTTTTAATTGGTTGAAAACTTTTTAACACCTAGGACAACTCTTAAAAAAATAACGTCTCAAACACTCCACACCAGAGGACAAAATACTGTAAACTCATTCTGCAAGAATTCTGGTCATTACGAGAGGCAATTAAGAAATCGTTGGCTTTAGTTTGTTATAATAAATATGTCCATTGACAAACGGATGTGGTCTTCTGTTAATTGAAATTTTAAATTACAGCCCAGTTTAGGGCTAGGGAACAAAAATAAATGTTCAAGCAAACAACATTTTAAGTAACCACTAGAAAAATACAATTTAAATAAATTATTTAATAAATAAATAAAAAAAATAAATTATAAATCTTGAAGTGCTAGAAGTGTACTTTATTAGTTACCTCTTAACAAATCACGTCTCTAATATAATTAGATGTGAAAGAGGTTATTTATAGAATTCACAATTATTAGGACGATAAGTCATTTAACCACAGACTTCTTAGGATTCATTATTTTATTTAAAGCATATCATGGCGCAGAGGCGCAAGCGTACGACTGTAAACGCGACAGGTTGTGGGTTCGATCCCCACTCGAGGAAATAAAATATTTAATATTTTCAATTTAAATATTTCTAATTTCTAATTCTTCTACCCAGCAATAAGGCAAAGCATGTCGTTAAGTTTCACCACTTACCACAACGCGTCAAATACGGCAGAATGTGTGGACAGGAACGGAGTGTCGCAAATTATGATCCTAGATAAGCTCGCTCTTCCTTCCCTTCCCTTCTATCAAATGTGAGTCAAAGCCACTTAGTGAGGATTTCTTACAAAGTGTGTTACTTTGTAAGGAATCCTCGCTAGGTATGTAGGCTTTTATTGCCTTCAGTCCTATGTATATGTTTGTAACGGAAACATTGAACGCGATTTTGAAAGACTATTAAAGCTTGTGTTAATTTAAAATTTTGCATACCTATCAAGGACAGTCGATTTGAACCCACACCTCTTTGAATTTCTCCAAGCGCTCTGACCACTAAGACATACGTTCTCATCGAGCTACGTCGAAATTCTAATACGCTCGTTAGAACTTATTTATATTGTTAACATTTCTGTATAGATTTTTATGTTTATTTTTTAAAGTTTTTAAAGTTGAAAATCTTAAATTTAATGTCTAAATACCATTATGTCAAATTAACTACTTTTTGTAATAGCTTTTTCACGTTTAATGAATTAATTTTAAAAATTATATTTTCTGTAAGTTGTTACTTCTTGCTATAAATCATAATTCTAGTTCAACGGGAACTACAAGTAGAAATTTGATAACAGAGGAGAAAAATAAATATAAATTTAATTTGGGATATAGACAATGGACTGCGGACTAGAATTTTGATATTAAATTCAGATTGATACTTTGTGATCTTAAGAAAAATAACCAGACGTTAATCCAGACGGAAATACAATCAAACCAATGACAAAGTTATCCATCAAGTGTTCTATTTGTTGTGTTGACGTATGAAACCCTTAGTATTAGTATATACAATAAACAAATCGGTACTTTTAAATGGTTTAATAAAAAAAATGATTTAGAAGCCTAATCTTCACCTGCGAGGCGTAGACAAAACCAAATATCATTTGTCTCTTTCTAATGGTCGAAGCTAGCGCGTCGTGTTCTTTTGCCTACTTAATTGCCGACACGAGTTCGCGGTTGATGCCCGTACTGTTAAGGCAAGTCCCGCCATTTTTGATTTATCGAAGTGTAGTACGCCTGCGAGACGTATGTTAAGGCTTTGTGTAACTATTAACTAGATGTGAGTGATTATATTTTTGTTTGTTTTTCGTATATTTTATGCCTATTTTCGGCGTTGATTCAGGTATAAATATGTCACGGTTTAAAAGTTTACACGAAGATGACCATTATTGCAATTTTTAACGATGAAGATAATCCTTCTTTATAAAATTCAGATTCCGAAGTTGAGGATAACCAGATTATCGACGACGTTTAAAGCGATGATGAAAATGACGTTGACCGTGTATACAAAAAATGCAAAGATGGTATATTTCTTATCCTCTTGCGATGAAAATGCAGTCATAAATCATTCAAGTGGCAGAGTAGACTCATTTGATCAGTTGTGCTCCTCAATGTCATGCAGCCGCAAGACTAATAGATAGCTGTATTTTATGGCATCCTTAATATGGCTTTTGTTGATTCTGCTATAATATATGGCCACAACATAAAAAATAATAAATAAAACGAATAATAATAAATATATAATAATAATAAATAAAACCATTGAACACAAGAAAATTCGTGGAGCAACTCAGTACAAATTTGGTAACGCCTTGGATGGAGAAGAGACTTGAAGCTCCGACATTGAAATGATATACCAAATTCTCATAAAACCTACTATACATTTAAATAATGAAAATCGAGAAGAAGAATCTGAGCCAAAAAAACGTAAATACTGCGCTTTTTGTTGTTATAAAAAAAGGAGAATGTCAATATTAGTATTATAAATGTAAAAAATCTGTGTGTAGCGAGTACAAGGTTGATGTGTGTTTAGACTGCTCTTAAAGTTTAGTTAGTCCTTTAAAGTCTGATTAATTTTAATGCTTTCTCTAATAATTATTAATTAATACTAAAAAAATGTTATTTTTTTTAAAAGAATAAGTTTCAGTTGATTTTGAGGAATATTTTTTTTTGTTCCAATTTATGCCTTTTGTTTTATTGATCTAATAAATAACTGTGATTATAGTTATAATTCATAACAGAGTTATTTTATTACTAGTTTATATTCGAAATTTACATTTCCGATAAATAATATTTCTAAAATAAAGCTATTTTTGCAAACAGACAGCAATTTATAAGGGTACGCCTCAGAGACGTGTAATAAGGCTTTGTGTACGTCCAAAGTAGGCTTCTAGGGTTAACGGATTATTCACAGCGGCGTAGGCATAGATTATAAGAACGGTCGCGAGGTGAAAACTTGTACCAACATATCCATGACATTTTTGACTTTTTTGAATTCTCATTATTTCTCATGAATTGAAAAGAATGACATGAATTGTAAGTAAAAACAAGAAAATCGTAATATAGCACAAAAAATCGTGAAATGGAATAAGCGTTGTCGAAACCACTATATACTTAGAAAATTAGATCAAAATCAACGGAAATTAAAACTAAAAAGGACGGCCGTATTTCAGGATGAATTGTACGCAGCTCCTAAATTACCGGCTTAGATGTAACTCCATCTTGGCTCGTTTATCTTCGCCTTCGTTTGATAACTATATTTCTCTTTGACGTTCCTAATCTAGTAGATTCCTTTTCACATTGCGTTATTTATTTAGTGTGATTATTTTAGAGATTTCATTGCGGTCTAATCCTTTAATTAAGAAATGCACTTTATTACATACCTATAATTTTGTAGCAACATTAATATTAATTTAGCCTGTCGTGCTGCTGAGGCACAACCGTATGACTGTAAGCGCGACCCCCACTCAAGGAAGTGAAAAATTTAATATTTTTATTTCCTCACTTTGGTAATTAGGAAAAGTAAGGCACTGGGTGTGGAGTGATAGAACCCAACATTCTGCTGTCACTTCACACGCACTGCCTTTCACAGCTGGAAGTCAGCCAACAACTTATCTGAACAACTTTAATCTAATCACGTAAATTCTTTACTTATAATTAACTTAAAATAATCACAAAATATAAAAGAAGAAAAAGAGACCGACATTGGACCGTAAATTTTATAAAGGCCACGATGAATTTAACTATAACAATATTTTATTTATAGCTCGTACTCTTTGTACGGATCTTTGTTCCATGTTCTCGCCAAAACTACATAACAGTGAATTTGAGTGACACCTTAGCTTATGTTTATGAGAAAAATACAAAAACTACAATTTTTGTATTTAGATATTTTCTTTAGATTGGCTATAACAAAATTTAAACGGCCGAATTAGAATAAAAAAAAGAATAATCTTATATTTATAAGCAATTTTGAAATTTTAGATTAAAATACTTATAAGTTTAATTAATTACAAATGATCTTACGTAAAATCGAGCACTTAAATAAAAATGTAAAAGTTGCTATCTATGAGAACAAAAATTGAACCTTAAAATTAATTATGACGGGTCACGATGTACCTTTGTAATATAGATAAGTTACTTTAACAATAACGAAAAGTAATATTTTTTATCAAGCTGTCTCCCTGACACAGCAGGATAGACATAGGGAATTTGGAAACCTAGTGTTCAGACACTCCTTTCCCAGGGGGTTCTCAAGGAAATCTCGCTTGTATGGCGGAACTCATCGCTTTGTGCTTTTCCTCGTTACCAAAAAGAAGCAATGAAAATATTAAATATTTGTTTATTTTTTCGATTTTTTGAATAAAAAGTCATTTCCTCGGTCGTTTTTCTTAAATAAAGCATGGCGTTAAACTCCACAATCTAAGGCCACGTTACGCAATTGTATAATGTTTGCAAAATTAGTAAGAGTATCTTAACACCAGAATCTCTCTTCCTGCTCAGCAATAGCAGTCTTGTATTTTGTAAATAACTGGGTAAGCATTTGGACTTCGGAACCTAGTTTTAAGATACTCCGTTCTCATTAAGATACGTTCATTCTTCCCTTTCCCGATGAATTTAAGGCATTGCGTGTTGAGTGGCAGAACTAAACACCTCGCAAGGAAATAAAAATATTATTTTTTAACTGTCTTGAGTGAGGCAGCCAACCAGCCTGTCGTGTTTACAGTCGCATGCTTTTCCACAAGATGTACGAGTACATATAACAAGAAATAAAAACGTAAATTTTAAAAAATATGCCCATTACACTGCCACGCGGTCCGAGTACAGATTGCTAGGTCCATGTAAAACGGCAGACCTCGTCTAAAATTTACTAACCCTATAACATACTGAATACAACAAAGGAATCCAGAATTTCCGACCCGTTTTTTGTTATACAAAGTTGAAATACGCTCCGCATCCGACCGACCCTTGCTGATCTGCTAACATAAACTATGCTTTGACTTCAATGTAAGAAAAAAATCTTCTATAATGTGGATTTAAGTTGTTTTTTAGCTTCACGCTGTATCCTGGACATGGCAAGGTGGACAGAAGAAGAGCTTTTGAACCTAGTGTACAGATATACCGTTTGCCACTTTCCATCGCATTTAAGGCAACACGTGTTGAGGAGTGGATCTCAGTGTTGTACTTGGCATTGTTCGTACTGTAAATATTATAGTTTATATTAATTTATATTACATAATTGTAGCGTTGTAAATGCTTTTTGAATATTGATTCGACACGACGACAATTGTGGATTCACGATTCCACTCGTGGGAGAGCAAGACGGCATTGAGTTCCGTCACTTAACATGTGAAGTCACGGAATGAATGAAATACCTCAACCCAAGGCTCCCTTTCTTTAGAAAATGTGCAAAAATTTCAAATTTTAATATATACCTATATATTCAATACGTACACACGTATGACTCAGTGGACAGAGCGCTTTGACAGTTTCCAAGAGGCACGGGTTAAAATCCAGCTTTGTTTCAATTTTTATACGTTGCCTAAACAAATATTTTTCTTACCTAACTGTGGATTAACATTTTAAAATAAGTAGAAAAAGTTCCCCCCTATAAACAGCATAGAGCTGAAATAAAAAATTATAAATCTATTAAATATTTATGGTTAATCAGATCAATTTATGGAAATTGAGATGTTGTATTTAAAATCGCATGTTTCATATATTTGATATCAGTACCCACCTTCAACAGTGTCTTGCCTAGCGGATTATAAATGGAAGGCACTCCTATACCATGTCACATATCATTATAAAGATCATTAAATTATTTGCATTTACCCGCTCTAATATATAAAAGTCGACGTAAAGCTGCGCCACTCAACACGTGCAACTTTAACTACGTCAGGTTGTGGGTTCGACCCCTACTCGAGGAAAACATTTTTTTTTTTTTTTTCACTCCTTAGCCGTTCGCATTAGAAAAGTGGAGGCGAAGCGCTGCGTACGAAAAGGTGGTATATCGACGACGTATGGGTGAAATCCCTGCCTACGTCTACTGTCCCGCAGATAGAAAGGAGAAGAGGGTATTAAGTCATGCAGCGCTGCTGCACACTCTCCGAAGTGTATCCTGTAGAAAATCGTTAGGCAGGCTACTTTTCGGTGATGCTCAAGGCTTTGCCTCAACAATCGCTGAATTGCCAATGAGCTTCTTGGCGCGATTTTCAATCGAGTCTAAGGTCGCTAGCTGATATTTAGCAGATCCGTCCCAAAAGTGGCAGTAGTACTCCATACTCGATCGGACTTGAGCTTTATAGAGTTGAGGAAGCTGTCCCGGAGTGAAATACTGCCTAACCTTTGATAGGACACCTAGTTTTTTAGCTGCAGTTGTGGCCAAAGATATATAATATTTCATAACAAGACAGAGCGTGGCATTGATGTCCACCACTCTACACATAACTCCTCAAATTCGGCGGAAACTAATAAACGTGTTGTAAAGGGAACGGAGTGTCTCAACACTAGGTTCCCTTTGCCCACCCTGTCATGTTCGGAAAACAGTGTGAAGCTGAAAAAAAATATTGGTAATAGCTGTATATGTAATGTTAAGTTATGTTCTTTATGTGTAATGTTAAGTGGGTAAAGTTGAACTTTAACGTTAGTTTAAGCCTTCACAAGCACTTTAGAGTTCACCGCAATGCTGCCAACGACGAGAATGCAAATTACGCTAAAAAACCGATCAGACTTAGCAGTTTGCTCTTTTATGACCACTTTAATAAAGAAATTATGCTCCGTCACATTATGTTAAAGGTATTTTGTTTACAAAATACTATACTAAAATACTAATAATGTAAGGAAATTTCCAATTATCTAATATCTGAGGCCTGACGTGGCGCAGGGGCAAAATCGTGTGACTGTAAATGCAACAGGTTGTGGGTTGTATCTCCATTACAGAAAATAAAATATTTAATATTTTCATTTTTACGCTCTGCTAAAAAAGTAAAACGCGGCGTTAAGTTCCACTACACAACACGTAATTTCTTAAAATCGGTGCAAAGTGAGGAATAGACTTGTCTTAATACGAGGTCCCTAATTTATATCTGCCTACCATGTGCGAGCGTAAAGCTGATAAAAAATCAAATTCTTCTATACCTTTATATAAAAAATACACAAGAGGAAACTTATTTTCTCCCTTTAGCTAGGTAAAAAGAGGAAACTTTATATTAAAACACTTAGCTACCCACCTTCTAACAAACAATCTAGATATTGAGTATTAAATGACAAGAGACGAACGTGTTTTATATATCAGAGTCAGAAAATGAACATACAAAATCGATAGCCATAACTAAGTGCTTGACGTACCCTTTCATATAACGAGAAAGTCCTCTACACCTATCCACTTCTAACGGACGTCGTATAATTGCTTGTGAAATTGCTAGTACTAGACAGTGGTGCCTATATACATGTATGCATATCAAGGCAGGTTCTATAGTCTGTAAATTATTCTTTATTATAGAAAACCGGCTTAAGTAAAGTTAAAAGATACCAATTTAAAATATAATTTTTATGACATTTTCGTAAATTAATTTTTTTTTTGTTTTTATATGAAGCAGTTGTGACATAGTGGTACAGTGTTTTATAATAACCGCGACGGTGGTTGTGGGTTCCGTTCTTATTCGAGAAAATAAATAATCTTCTTTTGCTCTTTTTGTAATCTCTGAGACTGCCGTAACCACACTTAACGGATCATCGAAGGTTGCGTACCAATTTTAGGATTATAGGTTATAAGTTGACAAACGTAAGCTTGCGACCATATACACTTATTTTGTATGAATATTAAGACATCTTCGTTTCCCACTTTCCACTGGATCATCAATATTTCAATGTCATCCTTTGTATTTATAAATTACCTAAGTTTAATACTTTAGACAGCTTCAACTCAAATAATGTTTATATAATCATAGCTTAAATAACTGAGATTATACCAATTGTGTATATAACAAATAGCCGTATTATCTTTTTGATTCCACAGTATTCTCATAACAAAGTGATTTAAGCAATCTGTTATGATGAAGATAATGATCATTATAATAATATTTTAAGTAACTTTATTGTTGAAATATATGTTTCTTACCTTAAGGTTTACCTTAGTTAGTAGGTTTATTGTTCCTAAGACTTTAACTCAATGGTTTTGCTTATTTTATAGTCGATTTCTTATAAATGAGGATTGTGGTCAAGGTTGCATATTAAGTAAATACCTGTATCAGTTTCTATCAACGTATCTTTCATCGTATCTATCGTATAAGGCTTAGAATATGACGATTAACATGATCGATCAATCAATTTTTTGCCTTTGGTATTTCCAACAACAATCAGACATCCGGTTTTTCCAGACTGCTGTCGTTGTGTGACTAGAAAGCGTTGTTAGCATATTGAGAGCAGAAACGATCCAACTCAAGCATTAAGTCTTGAATACATCAATTCTATGTCTTTTCCGCGCCAAGATACTCCATGAGTCTACTCCTTATATGAAGATAGGGAATACCACTGCTCGTATTCATCTTGTTTTTGTTTGCTATGTTTTGTATATATTTTTTTAATTTGTTATAGAGAAGACAGTATTTTAATCGAATCTCTTTAAAACATGCATTATCTTTTATTATAATATTATTTATTTTTCGTGTGTTCTCCATATAACATGAAAACGAAGTGATTTCGAGTTCAACTGGCACGCTCGGAACGCCGTAATGAAACAACTGAACTGAATTACTTTACTTTAAATATACAAATATGTAGAAACAGAAATGAAAAACTAACAAAATCATAAATTCAACAATATATGTATAGACACATTATTCGAAGTAAGAGCTTACAAACATTAACATATACAAACATCGAAAACAAAAACTTCAACAAGATCAATAAGGAAAGTCGTATAGATAATTACGTTACGAGTTACACCCTTTCTGGTCTATACGTTTAAAAGCTTTTAGAGGACATGTTTCTTTTTTCGTTTTTTTTATTTACTTATCTCTGAGTGTATAGGACCCAAAAATAGTGATTTTTAATTTTTTTTTCTGTTTGTATGTGCATTTTTACGCACTTATCTCAGCAACGGCTAATCATATTTAAATGTAGTTTTCACTATTACATTCTGTCATCTCTGAGTGTATGTTTATAAAGTTATAAAGGATAACTGTTTACTTATTCCGTACAGTTAGTAGTACGGTTGGCGAATTTTTGCCACTTTGAAATTAATTACATACTTAAAAGTAAGAAAAATTCTAAAATCAAATCTAAGCAGACACCTGCAGGTGAGCTTAGAGCGACCACTACTTTTCAATCGTACTGTACATCTACAAGTATAAACAGATAAATATGATCTCATGCGCACCACTTCACAGGTCACCTTTGCAAGATCCATCATTTACATTTAAAATACTGATCAGACTTTACTTCCTTTTTCTTTCGATTTTCAATTTAGCACATATAAACCTATACCTATAAACTTATACTATAGTATCTATAGAATGTCTACTGACTTGTGAGGATTAACTTAGAAGAGCTTTGATCTGGGCTGGCCTACCACACCATAGGCGGTACCAATGAATG
>DWMZ01005226.1:0-11103 GCA_018249855.1 Eueides tales michaeli | reverse complement strand
TTTATATATATATATATATATATATATATATATATATATATATATATATATATATATATATATATATATATATATATATATATATATATATATATATATATGCGTTGCCTGTCAATCACTCAATAACATAATAGTTTTATAGATACAATATATTAAAACTACCCACAAAATTTACTAGATAAACGTGACAAACATTTAATTTTAGTATGATTCTATTCTTTATTAGAAATCTTATGATTTCATTCTTAATAAGAGAAAGAGACCCGTTATAATAAAAGAAACATATATTTAAATACTAGTATCATGTAATAGACTACTTGAAATAATAGTCTAACATTTCTCGATTACATGTTAATAAAAGTAGATATTTTAATATTACGAAAATTTTCAGCTATACTGTTTGCTTAAGATAACTTTAAATGTAGTAATATAATTATTCAATTATGTATGAGTAGCAATGAAAATAAAAATCTATATGAGGACAAAATTTCGAGAGCAATAATGTTTCATTTAATTCATGCGCTCTTTACCTTACGAAGTAGGTAATAATCACGTAATACGAGAGCATGAAAAACATAACTAGACATACATAGATAAGTTTTGCTATAATAGATTTTGTGTATACTTTACTCGATAATGCGTTTAAAATTAAGTAAAAACATTAATTAAAAAAAACAATCAAAATCTCATTACAAAATAGGTATTAAATATAATTATACATAAATAACTAATTAAAATATTAAGTGATAAGCAATTATTAATTGAAGCTATTAGATCGTACGTGCACAAAGGAATTAATATAATAAGTACTACAGAACCTTAAAATCTGTTGTGGCGCAGGTTCACAAATGTGTAACTGTAAATGCGGCAGATTGTGGGTTCGATCCTCACTCGAAGAAATATATAATATTTGCACTTAAAGAAAAAAATAAAATATTTGCACTTGAAGAAATGAAGTATATATTTTTTCATTTCTTCCATTTAGTAACAAGGAAAAGGTGTTGAGTTTCGCCATTTAACACGCAATGCCTCAAATTTGGCGAAAAGTGGGGAACAGAACGGAGTATGTTAACACTAGATTCCCAAGTTCCCTATACCTACTCTATATGGGCGGGATAATGTGTAGAATACAGCTTGAAGCTAAAAAAAAACAACTTTAAAATAATACTTGTATACCATTTAAATAGCTTAAATTGAGCGTTCAATTAAAAATAATTTATAAGAAATAAGCGCGTAATTTACAGTGACGGCTTTTTCCAGTTAAATTTATTGTACGCAGCGCGGTACAGGAATGTTAAACAGTTTGCGCACTGCAGCATGAAACTTTCTCGGTACCATCGGGAATAAGAAATGTCGATACTGAGGGTTTACGAGACAAATTATAGCTGTACTAAATCTGTATAGATATATTTTATAATATATGCACATATATACTGTAAGGAAACCTTGTAGTTGAAGTAAAGTTTATTTTTTTACATTTGTACACTTATAGCACAGTATCTACTACAATATCTATTATCACTAATAATAAAACTGATTATAATAGTCGTGAATCGCCGAGTATAAATAACCTTATGTGCTAGCTACATAGTGTCTATTGCTTTCTCTTTGATTGAGGATTTGTGAACTATCTTACAATATGCCACTATTATAACAATAAGAATGTATATTTTATTAAGTAGAAAATATGTTATATAGAATATATGTTTTATTAACTTGACATTTTTTTTATTTATTTTAAATATATAACAAGAACATTTTAACATACAGTTTAGTCAATGCAGTATTTTTTTTCTAATACAAATTATTTATTATAGACATATAAAAACATAAAGAAAAAACATTTTTTATTAAAATGACAATTTTTATATATAAGTGCAACATCTTCCTAAAGCGGCGTGAGTTATCGTCAGTAATGATCATGTAATGAGTCCGCTTATCCTGCATTATGTCTCACAATGGGCCGTTAGAAGTACGAATGTCTATAATAAATATAAAAGGGATAGTCGATCCCCTGATACTCACGGATGAATGGCTGCATCTGAAAGCTATTATATAAGAAAAATAAGACGTTTTCAAGATATCGAGTTCGGTATTAAAAAATAAGTAATAAAAAATTGAAGGTCTTCGAGTTACACTTGCTTAAGGATAATCCAATTAGGTTAAAGTTCCTCTAGCCTTTCTCCAACATATTGCTGAGGATTTGTTTTCGAATTCGCTTGGGTTCATTCCTATGAAAATGGCACCTCTCTCAGTATATCACCAACTAGAGATAGTAAGCCATTTTACCGAAGAAAAATTAGAAACGGCTACTCTAAACTGCTATAACTTTCGGCAAACTTTTTTACGAGTATCACTTATATAGGTAGCTACCAAAAATCTGAAAGGAGAGAGGACTATTTCCGTTGCGTAAAAAAGATCGTCCTCTATACTCACACTAAGCATACAGTCCAATAGAGTTGACAAATAATACGGGCAAAATCATTGGTTCTCCCTATGATCGTCACCGCTCGTCTTTATCTAACATCTAGAGAAAGTAGATTTGGATTTGGATTCTTTAGAGAGTACCTTTCGCCCTAAAGGATCGGTTACAAATTGAACAAAAGTAAAACTAAATTACAGAATTTTAACACATTAAATTAACACACAAAATCTATTATAGCAACAACATTTTTAACATTCCTATTTTTTTTATTAAAATTATGGAAAGAATCTTCCTAGGTCAGAGATATGAGTGATTCTTGACCCTGGTCTCAACCCCCGATCTAAAATTAAAGGTATTAAAAGTTTAGCCTGCCTATCATCATGTATCTGTCTGTTCACCGTAGCTCCTAAATCATTACTGATTTGAATGTGGCTTATGCAAAAGTCTTTTCCATTGCGTTTGTTCTTAGCTGTCTCCTATAAGTTCCGGAAACCAGCTTAACCCACTGTTAAAACTAGTTTCCGGAACTTGTAGGAGGCAGCTAAGAACAACCGCTGTTTCCGCAAATTGCAGTAGATAGCTAAAAACAACCACTGTTGAAAAAAAATGTCTTACACTCAATACTTTGTTGTCTTCACCCGAGTGGGACACAATTCCTCTCTGTTAGTGGTATTCACCGGTGAATCCAATCCTACCCACAAAAACCGAGCGGAAACCCTCTTAACACCTATACGAGCCTCCGCAGGATCGCTCGCGCATACTATTACGATGCCTCTGTGGAAGACCCGTTAAAAGCGGACCACTATCGTCTTCACGGTGCTTTGAGGTTTCTCCTAGAATTCGCAACCTTGATGATTGGCAGGAGGGTTACCATGACCCTTCCACAATGGCTGCTTTATGGTAGGGAAAGTTGAAAATACGCAAAGTGCCTTCTCTTAACCCCTGGCCTTCGACGTCGGACTGAATCTGCGTTAGTGCACGACACACACGCCCATTCCGCTGTCTCCTTTGATGCGATGACTGATTCACAGAAGTAGACTATTGTAGACCAGTTCCTCTTACAGTCTAGCATGGAGAGTCTTCAAGGCGTAACTTTGTGGGACCGGATCGGGACACTCAAGGTCGTCAAGAACCAAAACCTCTTTCAACTCAACGCTTCAAGTGAGGGTGAACTGCCTCTACCGTCGCTAGGCCTTCGTCTGCTCTCCTTCTGATCCACGCGATATCTACATATCCTCCCGTGATGGATGCACGCTTCACGACCGCTCGCTTACGCGTAATACATGTACTCTGGCAAGCACTTTCGCCTTTAGTTCTCAAGTAGTTTCTGGATGTGCAGAGTAGCCCTACAAGGAATACCCGTAAAAAAAACAGCAACGCAGTAGCCAACCATACCTGAGATTTCATAGTAATGGACCCAACACTGACCTCTGTAAAACCCCGCAACTGACTCTTCGTTGACCGATCTGACCGTCTCCCCTAATCCACAAGATTAACCTGTCTTGCAGGTAATTGTCTAACAACCTCTGGAGAAATAAAGACACCTTGTGATATCGCAGGGCCTCTCTTAGACAGTTTAAGACCTACAACGAACACTTTCCCAACATGACGCAGTGTTTTTTTGTGTTTGTTTTTAAAATTTAAATTTTGGTATTAAGTCTAAATAAAAGAATTTTTGTACGTAATAGTTTTTATAATATTGTTTGGTATATTTATTAACTTTTTTAGAATTTTACATATTGTCATTCTATTCAGCAAAATCCTATTTTAAAAGGCCACAATTTTGGCTCTTCTTTATTCATGCCCACGTTTTGGTGCCTTCACTTCGTTAGAGTAAGTAAACAATGCACCCGGCGTTAGTGTCCACAATTTGAGCGATACTAAAAGTCATCAATAATGTTTGATTAAAAAAATGTGACAATTGTTAATTTTTGCTGTGTTATGTTATATAACTGTAAGTTTCGGCACTATACGCTTTTATAATAATATAAGTAAAAAAAAAACTAATGTAAAAGTAAATAAAATAAGTAATATATTCAGTATTCTTTCTTTGGCTCTTAATAATAATAATATATAGTTTTCTACTACTCCCGCAATCTATGAGATATCTTACCTATGCAGGAATCAAATAAATTGTTTGGGTACTATGTTCCCTGCATGTATTACCCATAATATACGAGAAAATAGAGCAAAAAATATAAGTTAAGTTATATAATTATACAATAAGACACCTTAACCCATAAACACGTTATGGTGTCATCGTGAAATATTTTTATTATCTACAAATAACATAGCGTTGGGAGCGTTGTATTCTCTGGCTACCCGGATAGGGCTAAATCGTAAATCTATACAATATATAGCTTTAATAATGATAGGAATTGGAAAAAGTGTTTTTTTATTAGGTTTCCTGCTTGTGTGTCCCAGGAAAAGGAAGAAATAAAAATATAATAAAAGTTATAAAATTATGTATGCTTTAAGTTATAAACACCTTAAGATAATATTTTTATCATCTATAAATGGTTTTGGTGCTGCCTGGCTACTTCAATAGAAGCAAAACAAAGACAATAGGTCAAAAAGTTGAAAAGTTGAAAGCGCATACATACACTATAATCATACTATATATTTAAAGCCTCGCTCTAAGGTAATGAAAAGTAATCAAGAATCTTATTTGAATTGATTCTAGGAAATAAAAGCGAATATAATTAAATGTTTCTAGCATAAGCACAATTTAATTTAAAAATGATTCTTTTAAAATTGAATAATGAGAATTCAGAGTGAAATAATTGTCTGCATAATGAAGCACTTGGACGATAATTTCTCGATTGAATACATTTAATTATAATGCAATTAAATGCAACCAATTGGACAGAAAACGAATATCATAGTAGTGTAAAATAGTTACGGTGTTCATATGACACAATGATGAGAGGTTGATGTATGTACACAATACGTACTTTTATTATCTAAGAAAATTTTAATTTTTAAACATAATTTAATATAAAAATATATTACAAATATAAAAATATTTTCCTGATAGCGTAACGAGTGTCCGACTTATCGTCGGTTAGGCATCTAGAGTGAGAGTGACTTCCTAATAATACAATAGCTAACCAATAACATCTTAAGAGGTCGAAGAATTTGCTACTTAGCCGTCAACTGAAATCATCATCGAGCCAATAGTAATAATAATAGTTCTACATAGAAGTAATGTCATGGCCCAACTTTTCATCATATGTGATAGCAATATCAGCAATATCTGCACGGCACAAAACTGGATCCGCTAGAACTAAATCAGGTCAATTATTATAAATATACTTCTCAGTAATAAGAGACCAATCCCAATAGTGAAAAAGCTTATCTATTTTCTAGAGTATCTCTAAGTCTAAGCTATACGAAAAAGGTAGTTCTTGGTATATTATCTACTTGATTTTGTCTTTAAAAATACGTGCAACCAGAGCCCACACAGGTCGATGAAATGCCCAGCACATGTCGATAGTGTTATCATTCATTCATCTGTAATAATTTTAAAATAGTTCTTCTCTTGATAGCATTATCAAAATTTTTCAAATTTAGCAGTTTAGCTCAAAAATAAAAAAAATAAAAAATATTTAACAAAAATGTTGTTTTCGGCGAGTCATTAAAATTTTATGACTCTCCAAAGAGAGGACTCAAAATTGCTTGTTTACTATTTGTTTCGGTTTTTTGTGATGAATTGCCCTAGTCGTTCTAATATAAACTTTTCCAAATAAATAGTAGTCACAAATCAAACAACTATACGCTAATTCCAAACTACAGATATTTTTTACGACCATCCGAAATACGAACAGTTGGTTTTAAATAAAAAAGTATATATGTGTGAAAAGTTGGTAATAACTCTACTATTTTTAAAATAAATAGGAGTACTAGTCGTCATCAGAAACCTTGTTTGCGTGGACTTTAGTATGTAAAATGAAAAATCCTGTGTATTTCATTATTCCCCTTTATAGAAATTTATAGAAATTTTGAAAATCCCTCTAAGTTAATGAAGTTACACTTCCTAACTTGACATTTCCCAATAGTTTTTCAACTATCAATTTGTCCATACACAAGAATGTGAACACAAGAATTTGATATATATTTTTCATTATTTCATAATAATATTTTTTTCAAAATAAGTCCACATTTTATCATGGGAATATAATTTTTAACAGGCTTCTTAGCAAAACTAAATGTTTGGTAGGTGGTAACTATATGTTCTACTATTTTTGATTAAGGAAGTGATTAAATATATATTCTTCATAAAGGTACTTCAGATATTCAAAGCCTAAAGCCCATCACAGTAGACTGTGATTTTAAAAACATATATTTTTTATTTAGTCAACAATAATAAAATGTTCTTAATTATAATAGGTTTAAATGTCGAGCTTTAAATATTAGAACTGAGCAATTAATTCGTCGACATGTCCTCACAATTTCTTAATAACTACCGATTTAAAGGGGATGAGGAAATCACAGAGAAAGACAAATGACCATTATAGCACAGCGTCGGGATGGGCGTTTGATAGCCACTCGGAAAAAATTGTGAATATCATATTTTAGTAGATAGAATTCCAAAATGGTTTCAAATTTGGTCCACAAATGTAATAAAAATAAAAATAGGTTTAATACGAATTTCAACACGCGTTTAAATACTTTAATCAATCTACAAATATAAAAATATTTAGTATTCCTATTGAGTGAAGTGAAGTTACCATAGTTCGCTTTTATATTTTTTTATAAATAAAATGTTTTTTTCTTAAATTGTAGTTTTGATTTTTTTTCAGCGTTACGCTGTATCTCGCATATGCAGGGTAGGAAAAGGGAACTAAGGAACTTAATATTGAGGCACTCCACTATGGTCCTCACTTTTCACCGAATTTTAGGCGTTGCGTCTTAAGTGGCGAAAAGCTTTCAGAAAAGCTATTCGTAAAGTATGACTAATGAATGGCACTAGTTATGTACTCGTATGTATTAGTTTAATGTATTGTATTTTACCTATTGTTTGTTGCACTGTGACACTACTAAAAATTATGTTAAATATGTATTTTTTTCTTTTTTTTTTAATTACTGTCATTTGTTTATTTTTTTTTGTATTAGCAATTATATGTTTATGTTTTAGTGGTAAAACTTCACAATTGTTCAAAAAATATATATGTTGCATGTTGTGTTTACCTTTAAGTGGTAGTTCATAATTGTCTTAGTTTATAAGTTAGAGTTACTTGTTTAAATGTAACACAATGTATCTGCCGTTGGTGAGCTTAGTAAATAAATAAAAAAATAATAATATAATACAATTAAACTATGTTTTGACTATGTCATCGACATAAAAATACAGTTGTTTTATATGTCGTCGATTTTTATCAAATAGTATAAGAATTGAGTTACACAGAGTCGACATGACTCAAAAGAAAATTCTCATAAGAAATTAAGCAACTAAACAAAGTAAAACGTATCTCGAAATAACAGTTTAGCCGGAAGCCCGACATTATATTTCTGAAGTGTTCTTTTACACGAACTGTAGTCGAGAAGTGCACAAAAATGTCAAATAAAAGAAATGCTTATTTTTTTTAATAAAACGACTTCATTCACTTCAGTTTTCTTTAATGAGGTCAGATGGTTCTTTGAAGATGAGCTTTAAATATAATTGCCTAAAGAAGAATAATGCCATAATGCTCAAGGGATCGCTTAGGGCGTAGGGCAGTCAAGTTTCGCCCTCGTCACTCACTTGTCCGTGCCAGCCTCGCATTAGCATTTAAATTGATGTTTTATTTTAAGCCTTTCCTATTAATAATTACCAAAACATATGTACATACTTACTTTCTAATTACATTTAGAATTTGTATCTAAAAATCATTTATTACTGTTATGGCTTGAGATGTTTATGAGTAGCTATGATCAATTAAATTGTCAATACATTTTCATTATTTCTATCACTTGGTTACTTTCAATGTTGTTGCAATTTTTCTAATAAAAAAATCATGTCTGGTTTTCACTATGTTAAGAGTTTTTTTTATATCAGAATTCATCTTGAGTATATCTCACAAAAAACTTATATATTACACTCGTGGTGATGAAGAAAATTTTATGACTGGCGTTATCTACAAAATCCTTATTATGGATTTCCAGATTCTAGTTGTTTTCCTCATACTAGTAGTGTAAAAAGAAACATTGGGTATTGTTGGCCATATGTTTGCTACGTTTTACAAAATATATTTCATCTTCTGTATATAGCTTTAAATGTCGCTATAAGTTTATAATATTTTTAAAATTTAAAAATGTCATTGAATATGTTGTTATAATAGTATTTGACAAATATAGTAATGATTAAGATAGAAATTTTTAAAATATGAATTACCGAAGATATAGTTGTTTTACTTTCTTCTTTATATACACATAGAATCGATTGCTGTTTGTTTGAACTATTTGTGTAGTTTAGGAAAGGTTAAACGCTAAAAATATGGATAAAACATGCAATAACGATAGTCAAAACAACAATTTAATTTCGCTACAAAAATGTTCTAACTATTTTCCTGTCACTTTTGACGTTTGTCCTTTCGGTACAGCAGTCTATGGTCCACGCTAATAAAAGACCATATTAAGTTAAGGGTTTCGTATCAATAATATAAATCATTTTATTAAAGTCTCTATCACTCAATTTTGGCAGAAAGTATTCGTGTTTGGTTCGGGTCACGAACCTCCATTAAACCTTGCTATAGCAAATGGTTAAATCGCCTATTTGACTTTAAGATGTGGACAGCCACAATGCCTCCTCATTGGACCTTCTCCTGACTTCACATCAGGAACAGTGACAGATTGTCGTCAATGCCCCTTTGGGATCTTGAATGTTGTGCCTATTAAACGCGGCAGTCGAAGAACATCAGCAACTCGCCACATCTAACACTACAAGACAGGAGATAGAAATAGAATACATATATTTTACTCATCTTATCCTTGGGGTTCGGTTTACTTCTCTTCCAATGATCCTTGTGCTTTGAGCCGCTGCTGTCGTTGACGTAGTTGTGTTGACGTGTCTGCAGTGGCAATGCCGTTTGCCAAAAAATATTTGAAGGATGTATCACTTGATTTGATTCATCCTGCAAATTTGTTTTTTTTTGCAAACAGCATATCAAATGTGGCCCGAGGCGCAAATCACTAAGGTGAAAACCTTAAAAAGAAAGTTCAACCGAGCCTCTTGGTACTTTAAGAGGGAAATCGCCATAGCAAGTTCCGAGCATATTGTTAAAATATGTGAGAAGCTTGAGAGATGGAGCCCAACCCAGTATCAGTTTGTACCATTTAACTGCATACAACGTAGAGCCGTTCGAATCTTTGGGAACTCATTAATCTGTGAAAGGCTTGCTTTGCTATCTTTACCGAATTTATCATAGGGAATGTTCAGGAGAACTGTCTGATCTCATATCTGCTGCCAATTATTTTTTCTGCACAGTACGTCATAAGTTCAAATGCCATCCACACTACTTGGATACGTAGCATTCTACCACTATGAGGTTCTGTAGAAATTATATTCTACGCGCTACACAACTATGCAATAACTCACCTGCGTCTAAACTTATATTCTAAAGTTAAATTGTCTAATTAAAATTGAATCACACAAGAACTATGTTTAGTTTTAATTTTCTATATTTCTAACCGTTATTAAAATTTACTATGTAATTTGTATAACAAGCGCCTTTCCTAATACTTTTTAACATAAAATTAAGCCCAACAAAAGTCTGAGCTTAGCACGTCGCTGCAATACTTACAGAATAATCCTTCGCATTTCATTTAATTAATTTTACGGGTCCTCGGGCAGAAGACGTTGCTCCTTATGTTCGCAGAGTGAAATGCGCTCGTCCGGGAGAGATTAATATGTGTACTATATAATATAACAAAATACTACTGAAGAAAAATGCTGCTACCCTTTTCATTTGAATAAAAATTATATCTACATACATTTTTTATGAAACGTAAAGAAAATATGTTAGTAAATAAATTTGTCTTTCTGTTAATTTAATTGTGGCATTAATATTTTTTAGATTTAAAGCGCTATTTATATTGAAAGTTTAAAGGATTTATGTAAATAATTTACTTGGTTTCGTTGAGATACAGGTGTTAGTTTTATAATAAATTTGAAAGTTTATTTTTTTTTTAATTTTTAAAAGATTTTTTATTGCTAACAAAATAACTTCTACAAAAATAATATTTACATTATATATTTTCCAGTTCATTGATGACCTATTCATATATTATACGTTAAGGGTGTTAGAGGTGATAGAGCTCTATTATGATTTTAAGAACACTTCCTTACATACCTACATATTTTTTCCTAAGATTCTCTTATTCTCCCGCGACATATCACCAACAGGCGTTATCAGTATATGGGTTAGTAATTTGCAATCATTTTATTTTATTTAATAATCGTACCATCGGTTCGCTTTTGTTATATTATATTACAGTTTTTATTACGTTTCTATGTTAAATCGCCCCATGAGCAACTATCCATACTTATAAATTCTTCCACAAGTATATACAGTTTTTTATGATGTTTTTCTTCCGTATTTTTATTATAAGCCTAGGTATGTGAAACCTGTATTCAAATACTGGCATGGATATTCGTACATATTATTCATTTTATTAACACTTTTTAAGACACTAACAGT
>DWMZ01005225.1:0-10000 GCA_018249855.1 Eueides tales michaeli | reverse complement strand
TCCGTGGTCTAGCCATCACTTTACAGTCCACTCGTGACCACGGACTATTGTTTTCTGTGTTCGAAAGTGTTTTGTGTGTAAAAGTGTTCGAAACGTCGAGTTTCCAAAAATGTTTAAAATTCAATATACGCTATGATTAATCCGTTTAAAATTGTTTCATTTAAAATGTGTAACAATCGCGAAAATCAAAGATACTATTGACTCTGTCAAATCATTGGTGACTGATCCAAGTACTTGTAATTTCTCGAATAAGCAATTCTGTGGATATTGTTTTCAAAATAACATACAAAATTATAATTATTTCTTTCAAAGTTGATGGATCACATTGAAAATTAATGTGAAGAAATTCAGGTGTTTGTTAATTTGGCTCATCAATTAGACATAGTATTCCTACTTTTTTTAAAGTGTTATTTATTAAATAGTTTCCAAGAGACACGGATTCAAATACTGTTTCGTTCAAATTTTTATACGTTTTTAAAATTTTGTATTTTTCTGGAATACCACACTTAGGAAAGAAAAATACTAAATTTTATTAAAAACGTATAAAAATTTGAACGAAACAGGACTTGAATCCGCGTCTCTTGGAATATATTTAATAAATAACATTCTGTATTGCCAAACGATCATTCTAAGCAAATTGTTTTTGTGTAGCGAAAAATTTAGTATTAAACCTTTTTATGTCATGTTTTCTTTAATGATTTTGAAACGTTCTATCATTATATTTGATACCTTCTTTGAAAATATTTCAGGTTATCAATATTCATAAGGATATTTGACGTTTAAGTGATTTAGATTATCAAAAGCACTCAAGATTTTTGTCCGTCTGACGGTTTCAGCAGCAGTTTCGCATTGCTTTACGAGATCACCAATATTTTCTCTCTTCACGCCGTATCCCGCATATTTTCCCGCTTTTTATTGTATGAAATATTCCACATATTTCACTCAAATTAAAGTAAGGGCCCGCTATTATACAATTAAGAGTCAGATCAAACGTAAGAACTCCGTAATTAATGGTCCACGAGGTGGGATTTGGCAAAAACACGAAGATCGTATCTCCGTACAATAATAGATACGTTTAATGTCGATTAAAACACAGCAAATTTTAGTTTTAATATTGTGACCGGCGCTTGCGGGGTAAAGCTTAAAAAAAACGATATGTTTTTTTATTCTGTGGCACAGCGTCACAAACGTGTGACTATAAAAGCGACAGGTCGTAAGTTCAATCAATAGCCACGCGTAGAAGTGAAATATATAAAATTTTTAAATGAAATATTTCACATTTTGTCGCTTTGGCAATTTAAGGCAAAGTGCTGCGTTAAGTTCCGCTACTCCCGCTGTCCCGAAGGCGAGAAGTGGGAGGGGGAACGGAGTGTCTAAACACTGTTACCAAGTTCCTTCTGCCTATCCTGCTATGTGCGGGATACAGCGTGAAACTGACAAAAAAGGGAGCAAACTTTCATTCAGTAACGGGAGAGATATACAGATAATTTTATTAAAGTGTATCAAAGATGACGTATTTTGTGACTAACGCTTTTAATAAATAAACAAACATAATTTTTTTTGTGGATATTAAATTGATTATATTGGTAGAAGTGAAAACATTATTTATCTTTAATGTTATTACCAACATCAGAATATTAACATATTATAATAATTTATTTCTTCAAAATATGTCAAAGCGTCTGACTGTAAACACGATGGTTATAAGTTAGGAAATTGTTGAATAGGCAAAACGCGGCGTTGAGTTCCGCCACTTGATTGACCATGGCATTGTATAAATGCTGAGATAATTTAACGATACGTGTGGTGTGGTGGATTTTTAATCTTTGTATTATATATTACAGATTATACGCGCTTATAAATTGACACAAGTAAAATGTCAGAAATGTCAAAACGGGCGGGAGCTGCCAACGTTAGTATCAACGTTATAGCCAAATTGCTGTACAGATATTGATAACAATTAAAGATAAGTGTTTGGCGTGGTGATGTTTTACAATATAACTTTTTGGCGGTGGGAACCTAGGGTTACGATATTTCAAAAGTGGTCCAGAGGGAAGTAGTTCCTTGCGGACCACCCATTTTCTAGATATTGCAAATTAAGTAGCGAAACTTAACGCCGTACTTTGTCGTCACTAAAGCGAGGAAATCCAATTTTCATTTAAAAAAACGGTGTAATTCTAACAATAATTTAATGTCTGTTATATTTGGCAATAAAATTAAACTCTCAAACTTACCTCTCACTCTAAAATTAAACACTCAGTTACTGCAACAAGAATCAAGCGAAATTATATTTTTCCTTCATCACGCCGCTTGTAAATAACTGTGTCTGCCAAAGTTTTAAAATAGTCTTCAAATGTAACAGAACAAAGTGGCCTAACTCTATAAAGATATTAAATTGGTTTGAACCTGTCACTATATAAAAAAAAAACTGTGAAATTGAATTTGATCCTATCATCACGAAACTTGCTAGTTTCTCTTACTTCAGATGACAATACAATAACATGGTATCACCGAGGTGGTCTGATGATGGAATCAGGACCTCATTAGCAGAATTCTTTCTTCTTTTTCAGAGGTTACTCGTACATCGATAGAAGTTAGAAATATATACTTCAAAGTAACGAGCACTTGTAGCACTTCATATATATATAGCCTTTGTATATTTTTGTTAAAATTAATGTTAGCATTTAACAATATAATTTTTTGTTGTTGTATGTGTCTCGCTAGATGGAAAGACCATAAAATCTTTGAGTAACTTAGTTTAAATATAATGATCATTTGTGAGAATTGTATGTAAACTAATTTAATAATAAAAAAATTATATAAAATATTATAATATTAATCTTTTATTGATATCAGTCGTGACGCATGGTTGTGGGTCTCAATCGAGGAAATGTATATATGTACGTATCTGTAAGCATTTTTATTTCAGTTTGGAGACAAGGACGTCACAGAATTTTACCACTCAACAAGCAGTCTACAAGAAATATCCGGAATATAGGAAAAGCAAGTGTCTGAAACGTGGGGAAGTAGTGTCTTAACACTCCTTTTATCTACCCTGCTGCGAGATAGAGGGTTAAGCTAAAAAAAATCAGTCTTAGTCTTGTCCTTCAAAGAAAGAAAATTATGATTATAAAAAATGAATTATACCATTTTGCTTGAAACATAGAGGTACATTTTGTACGTAAATTTGTAATCTCCCGTTCGCTCGCTTGTTTTAAATGCAAGATCGCTGTAAAATTTATTGACGCAACTCTTTGTTTTACACAAACAATATATTACTTAGATATTTTATAGGCGTAGCGGAGGGCGTTTTATAAAGACTTATTATATATACAAACACAAAATAGAAATATTCTTTATCCAATTAGGCCATTACAAGCACTTTTGAATCGTCAAGTTACATAGAAATGTCTGTAGTGTCAGTCCTATAGGAAACTACCACCGGCTCAGAAGGCGGGTCTGCTGAGAAGAGCCGGCAAGAAACTCAACAGTTGCTCTTTTCAAAATACATTGCATCATACGTATATACATAAAAGTACTGTTGATTTTAAAATAACTATGTTTTCGTATAGTATACAACTATTTACACGATACCAGAATAGAAACCAAACAATTTTTTTGTCTATCTTTCTGCCTGTCTCCGGAACAGCAGAACCAATTTTTATGGGAGTAACATTAAAAGATATATGATCTAGAGGGGAGTGTAGAACAACATATAGACTTCTTTGTATCCTGGAGTTGCCGCGATATTAACATTTTTGCACATGCCCACACGGCATACCTAGAAGTTAAATAACCAAATATTATTACAGCTTCACGCTGTATCGCGCATAGAGTAATGATAAGAAACTCCGTTCCTCTCTTTTTGCTGAATTTTCGATACAATACGTATCTTAACGCCGCGTTTTGTCTGTTTGTAAGTATTTTATGAAAAAAAACAAAATCACTCATCGTAACACGACAGTAGTGGGTTCAACAAAAATTATCGTATCGGAATAATAAATTATAAAAAAAAAAACAAGAATCAGAATTCTGTAATTTGTTTACAAAAATATAACATATCAAAGTGTTTACGTGAACATGAAAATAAATGTGTATGAAATTATTAATTATTTTTAAGCGACCATAAATTTTTCAATAAAATGATATCGTACGCGGGGGAGTGAATTACCTTTTTCCCAAACTACTTTATATTACTTTGAGTGGCGGAACTCAACGCCGCGAGTTATCACGCAATGTCTGGAAAATTGATCGTTGAATGGGCCACAGAGTGTCTCAGCACTAAGTTCCCTTTGTAGTGATATGCGGGAAAACACGTGAACCTGCTTTTTATCTATACATATTAATAAAATTAAAATGTCTGTCTATGACTGCGAAATAATAATATTTTTTTTCAAGGACTAAATTTAAAAACGTATAAAAATTTGAACGAAGCTGGATTTGAACCCGCGCCTCTTGGACACCCTCAAAGCGCTCTGACCACTAAGCCATTCGTTCTCACCAAGCTCCGTCGAAATTCTTATACGCTTGTTACAAATTATTTATGTTGTTAGCATCTCTGTAGGGACGATTTGTACAAATTTCCGCTACCCAAAGACAATTCGATAGAATTATCGTTCGGCAAGAGAGAATGAGGCAAGAGGCGCGGGTCCAAACCCGGTCAAATTTTTATATATTTTCAAATTTAGTATTTTTCTTTCCTAAGTGTGGAACTTTAAAAATAGTAAAAATATATTCAAGTATATATAATTACTAAACACTGACAAATTATTGTTTGTACTGCCTTTCTCATTGTCGCCGTAGAAAGTATACGCTGATTTTTATGGGACCTAAAGAGCAAAATAAAGTCTGCTTTTAAACCCCTAATATTCTCAAGAACGAGATTTAGGCACGAAAATAAATAACATTTCTCAAACAAACATGAGAATTTTTTCAAGCAAAATGAAAAAAAAATTCCAAAATGTATAACCATATTGAACTATTAAATTAAATAAAATGACTCTACATCTTCACGGCTCGTTCAGTGTCAATGGTCTTTTCATGATATAGTTTTTTTTTTTATTATTGTAAAAATATGTATACAAAGGTAATATTTTGTTTTTTTTTTCAGCTACTCGCTGTATATCACACGTGGCAGGGTACGCAGAGGGAACTTGGGAACCTAGTGTTAAGACACTCCGTGACGTTCCCCGTTTTTCGTCGAATTTGCCTTGTCTTGCTACATTGTAGAGCTAAAGAATGAAATTATAACATTTCATATTTATACTATTTTTAAGGTGTTATTCCACACTTAGCAAAAAAAATACTAAATTTAAAAACATATAAAAATTTGAACGAAGCAGGATTTGAATGGCTTAGTGGTCAGAGCGCTTGGACGGATTCCAAGAGGCGCGGGTTCAATTTCTGCTGCGTTCAAATTTTTATACGCTTTTAAATTTAGTATAAAATTTCATTTTTTCAAATTGGCATCGAACCCACAACCTGTCGCTTTTACAGACTTATGTCTGCGCCACGACTGGCCTGTGTTGGGCAGTATTTTATAAACACTTTTATTAGCGGAAGCAACTACTCAATTGTCATGACACATGACACATTCTATGTATACGTAACTATAGACGCAGGTACAAAGAGGTACATGTCAAAACGATAGCTTGCTTGTCTGGCGAAGCGTGTGACCGTGCGAAGGGACACGTGGGTTCGATTCCCACTCGAAAAAGTGAAATATTTAATATTTTCATATGTTTACTCGGGTAATAGGGCAAAGCGCGGCGTTGAGTTCCGCGACTGCATGCAATGATTAAATTCAGCGCAAAGTGATTAATAGTATGGAATGTCTGAACACTATTGTCCTCTGCCTATCCTGCGTGTGCTGGATATAGCGTGAAGCTGAGTAGAATATTTAATTTCAAGTTAAAAGTTCCGTAAATTAGAAATTTAAAAATATAATAATAATACTAAAAAAGAAAGAAATTAAGTGCTTTTTTGTTTATTTCAGCAACAATTTCATAATTATTGACTAACTTAAATTAATTGAAGTTACACCAAATTATCAGCTAAAAATAAAAAAAAAACTAAGAGCATTCCACAACAAAGAATGTTGCTACAATGCAAAAAAAAAATATTTGGCCGGCACCAAAATTAGATATCTCATATAAAAATTGCACACGGCTCCATTCACAGAAAACAATAGAAATATTATATTATATTTCACAAATTAAAAAATAGCGGAGAAAATGAACAAAATACTTACTCACCCATTCAAAATCATTCTCAACACTTCACACACTTCTCCGTAAACGTCACTTGTGTTTGTAACAAAGTTTGATCCGAACGGGCGAGTCGGTCGCGCTCCCGCGTCTCACTGATTCACTTTACACCGAGAAAGTAAATCGGGATTCGGAAAATATAAAATTACTTGTGGCGCAGTGATTTTGGTAAATTGTGTCGATGTCGATTCGAAATAAATCAGCATCTCATCACCACATTTTGTTCTGTTGTATCTGAATACTCATGTATTGTAGCATAATCAAAAATTAAATTCAAATTCAAATTCAAAATATTCTTTATTCAAATAGACTTTCGCAAGTACTTTTGAATCGTCACAAACAAAGCTACCACCGGCTGGGAATGCGGTTCTGCTGAGAAGAGCCGGCAAGAAACTCAGCAGTTGCTCTTTTCAATATTGAATATTTTTACAATTTTCTGGTTTAGTACAGTAGTTATCCTGCATGAAATCCAAATTACCTTAATGAAATGCATTTTTATCATTCAAACATTCTTGGACAGTGTAGTACGCTTTCTTAACTAACATTGCTTTAACATTGCTTTAACATTTACTTTAAAATCATTTTCAGCTTCACGCTTTCTCCCAAAAGGGAGAGAGAAGAGAGAATTTCCAAATAATACCGTCTCTACCTCTTTGCCTCCACTAACTTTTTTTTTAGCTTACGCTGTACCCTGCACGAAGCAGGGTATACAGAGGTAACCCGGGAACCTAGTGTTAGACACTCAGTTCCACTTCCGTTCCCCACTTTCCGCAGAATTTGAGGCATTGCGTGTTGAGTGGCGGAACTCAACGCCGCGCTTTGCCTTATAACTAGAGCGAAGAAATGAAACATTAAATATTTAAATTGAAAATATTAAATAGTTCGTTTCCTCGGCTGGGGATCGAACCCAGAACCTGTCGGTTAAAGGAAACGCTTGTGCCGCTGCTAGGTTCCCAGGTTCCCTTTGCCTACCCTGCCTCGTGCGGGATACAGCGTGAAGCTAAAAAAAATAATATTTGAATACATTTTATTATTTATAATTAAATTTTTACTTCATGAAAATTCTGAACGGAGTAATGGCGAATTCTACATCTCGCATCAATGACATACGAAGACCGATTGGTCACCTGCGCGTGCGCAGGTAGGCTCCATTGCACACTATACCAGAGACTCCTTACGCTCTCTGTCATTCATTGTATTGCTTACGTATTCTCTATGCTAATTTTTCCAAAAATTTCGAGCTTAAATGATTAAACTCTACAAAATATGTAAAAAGAAAAACACACATAAATATCGATATAAATTCGTCCCATCCCTATCGCATATCAACACCTGGCACTGCGTTCTAAGAACCATTGTTTATTTTCGTACAAACATAAATGTAACGCTCGGTAGTGTATATTCACTACGATGCGTGCAGAGGAGAAAAATAAAAACATTAGAATCTTTCATTTTTTGGGGAACGGAAGTGTAAGGGGTGTTTTAACATTAAGTTCCCGGGTTCCCTCTGCCTACTCTTCATAGTGCGGGATACAACGTGAAGATAAAAAAAAGAGTAAAAAAAAAATTCGTCTCTACTTATCTCCTGTATCATTGTCGTAGAGTGGACGTGTCGTAGAGTCTAGTCACTCTTTCTTCTATCTTCTGTTGTATTCTGAATTGATAGAATAAACTCGGTATTGATTAATTTTTATTGGTAATTAATTTATTTTAAAATACAATTTTACTTATAGTGTTTTTTGTTTATATAGTTTTTCTATCTTATGATCTATTTTAGTCAGAATCTCGTAACAAACATGAGACATAAATGTGAACTAAAAATATAAACGTAATATAAGATAAATCATGTCTTTTACACTCGTTTCTGGGGCAATATTTACGTAGAATGTGTGTGTTAAACTGCGGAACTCAACCCCGCGCTTTGTGGCTAGAGAGCGAGGAAACTAAAATAATACGCAAATACACAAAATACAAACATATTCATTGAATATTTTAGGTCCTATCATGTGTTCATCACATCATCATCATTGAGTTGTCTCAATGTGATGAGAAATATAAATGCTACGGGTATAGGTTCGATTCTCATTTAAGGGAGTAATATTCTTTTTTCATTTTTGAGCTATAGTAGAAAGACAAGACGCGGCGTTGGTCCCTCTCTGCCTATTCTGCTATATACAGTCAGTGTGAAACTAACTAAATGTACAGAAACATTTAGTACTTACTATTTTACTATAGTAAAGAATAAAAGTTAGTATTTAAATTCCTAGGATGGACAATAAACCAGTCAGTAACTTAGCTACCTATATGTTACCACACGTGTCACTTCTAGAAGCCCTGAAACCATTTGGATGAAACAACAAAAAACTGTTTGAAGTTTAAATCTGAACTGAACATTTCGTTTGAAGAGATTGTCTTGATTTGAAAAAGACAAGATGGTAAGCAATCACGGCCGTCTATCACCCCTTTGTACACCAGAGGAGGTACAGATGCGTTAAAGATCTTTAATGTGGAGAATAAACGTACTCTCTGAAGGTAGGCCATTCATTGTTTTTTTTTCAGCTTCACGCTGTATCCCGCACGAGGCAGGGTATGCACAGGGAACCCGGGAAGTTGTGTTAAGACAACCTAGTGTTAAGACACTCTGTTCCCCACTTTCCGCCGAATTTGAAGTATTGCGTGTTAAGTGGCGGAACTCAACGCCGCGCTTTGCCTTATTACCAGAGCGAGGAAATGAAAAATTAAATATTTAAATTGAAAATTCTAAATATTTCATTTCCTCGACTGGGGATCGAACCCAGAACCTGTCGGTTACAGTCACACGCTTGTGCCGCTGTGCCACGACAGGCCTCAGCCATTCGGTGTTTCAGAGTGAAAAGAAGTTTCTACGAAGCCACACAGTAGTAGAGTGATTTAAATAAAACAATTTTAACCGGATTAATCGTGTCGAACACTTTGCAGTAGTCCGTGGTCACGGGGAGACTGACTGTAACAATCGCGAAAATCAAATTCAAAATTCAAATTCAAATTCAAATATTTTTATTCAAAGTAAGAAGTTACAAGCTTCGTTTTTTGGAACGTCAAAAAATTTACTACCAGTTCACTAAAGTTACTGCCTCAGACCTGAGAAGAACCGGCGAAAGAAACTCAGCGGGATATGTCTCTTTTTTTTAACCAAAATTTTTACATCATGTTATTATTATTGACAATGATACATATATATGATTGAAATAGCCTGGAGCGAGCATTTTATTCCCAAGGCGTGTTGTCATTTATAAAGTCGATAATTTGGTAATAACCTTTAACACACAAACGTCTTTTCACAACTTTTTTAAATTGTGAAATAGAAAATTCTCGGTCGTTTTCTGGGATCCTATTGTAAAAGCGTACACCCTGTCCCATGAAAGAATTACGAACTCGGTGCAATCGAGTTATAGGTGCACTGAGCTTAAACTTATTTCTTGCTAAACTCATTAATATTTTTCTTAACATCATAATATTTTCAAAAATGTATTGCGATGCAACGGTCATAATATTAATTTCTTTAAATTTTTCCTTTAAAGAATCTTTAGGGCCTAATTTATAGATTGCACGAATAGCTCGCTTCTGCAAGACAAAAATTGATTTAATACCGGCTGCATTACCCCAAAGTAAAATGCCGTAAGACATAATACTATGAAAGTAGCTAAAATAAACTAGGCGAGCCGTTTCCACGTCTGTTAATATTCTGATTTTTT
>DWMZ01005224.1:0-11103 GCA_018249855.1 Eueides tales michaeli | reverse complement strand
CTTTCGCCGGTTCTTCTCAGGTCTGAGGCAGTAACTTTAGTGAACTGGTGGTAAATTTTTTGACGTTCAAAAAACGAAGCTTGTAACTTCTTATTTTGAATAAAAATATTTGAATTTGAATTTGAATCTGGTTAGTTCTCTGGTTCCCTCTGCCTACCGTGCCACACGGGAGACAGCTTGAAGGTGCTTCTATATAAACGTAGCCCTATTCCACTAATTTAACACAAACACGAGGACAATGGACATATTGTTATGTCTACGGTTAATGGACACACACACACACACACACACACATATCGTGCATCTGTTAATTGCTTACATTACGTTTTCCGCCTTATGTGTCTCTCTTTGTTTTCCAGATATGTTTGGAAATTAATTATTGATTGATCTCACTGTTTGAAAGAGGTTATAGGTTCGATTTCCATTGAGGGATAAAAAAAATATCGAAAAATCGATAAAAACATACGTTAACAGATTATATTAGAACGTCTAAAATAGTAGTATTATTAAAATAAAAAAATGTACGCTTTTAAAGAATAAGCAAATGACGAAGAAATGTTCAGATTCTACAACGATGTAAGAAGAAAACGAGAAATTAAGCACCGAACTGGACTGTTTATTTATTTTAAGTATTATGATTATTATATTATGTCTAAATTATAAAATTTACATAAAAATGTTTTTTTTACATAAAGCTGTATTAAATAAAAAAAATATACTGAGATAACAACTTTTCAATTGCGTTCGCTTGAGATTAAATACAAGATAACTATCTTTTCTATACTTTTACAATGTAGTAGTGTAAGTAGAGGGAACTTGGGAACCTACTATTAAGACACTATGTTCCCATTAAAACACTTCCGTTACCATCTCTCCGCCACATTATCAAGTGATTGCGTCTTGATTTAGAACTTAACTTGCCTAATTACCAGAACGAGGATATGAAAATATTAAGCATTTAATTTCCTCAGGTGAATATCGAACTTACAACCTTCTCTAACAAAATAACATACACATAGCACGCACAATACATACTAAGCTCTAAATGAATCCGCCTCAAAACATTCCAAACAATTGAAAGCTCTTCCCGCAAAGCGTTTTATCTCATATAATCTTATATCATCAATCAACACTCATCAAGCCAGCTAATCAACATCTGCCGGTTACCAGTTCAAATCGGTATTCGCCAGAACAAAAGTCAGTTAATGCCAGAATTTGTTTATATTATTTTTAGCTTCACGCTCTATCCCACACGAGGTACAGTAGGCAAAGGGAACCCGGAAACCTAGTGTTACGACACTCCGTTCCACTTCCGTTCCCCACTTTTCGCCGAATTCGAGGCATTGCGTGTTGAGCGGCGGAACTTAACGCCGCGCTTTACATTATTACCGAATACCGAAAGAAATGAAACATTAAATATTTAAATCGAAAATATTAAATGTTTCTTTTCCTCGACTGGGGATCGAACCCAGAACCTATCGGTTAAAGTTACACGTTTGTACCGCTGCGCCACGACAGGCCTTTATATTATATAACAGGCTGTTATCAATTCTTATCAGAGTCAGTGGGAAAGAAATCACCTGTTACTAATGTAGTATCGAGTGTTAAATTAATGAATGCATTGATAATTATTATATGAATTTAAAAAGTTCTTATCTAGAAATGTATGAAAAAAACTATATAGAGAGGTCACGTTACGTACATCCAGTGAACGTATAGCTTAGTGGTTAACGCGATTGGAAGGTTTTTAAGAGGCGCGGGTTCAATCCCGGTACGTTGAATTTTTTAAACGTTTTCAAAATATTTGATTATGTGATTGAGGACGTCATACAGCGTTTAGCTACGTAATCGACGGTTATGGGTTCAATTTTCATATGGGGAAATGAATTATTTTCATTTCTTCGACCAATTCGTCAATACGTGTGAAACGTAGTAACCATTTTGCAGGACAGAGAGTGAAAAAAATGCTGGATTTGAATATTTTTTTTTTTTTTTTCAGCTTCACTGTTTATCCCGCACGCAGTGGGAACCTAGGAACCTAATGTAAAGACAGTTCATTTCTATCAAGATACATTCCTTTCCTAATGTACAATTATAAAAAAAAACAATAACAAGAGCCACAAGAGTGCCTCTCGCGACAGGTCGTGGGTTCATTCTCTTGTTGAGAAAACGAAGTATTTAATATATTCATTTCCTAGCTCTGATAACGAGGCAAAGCACAATGTTGAATTTTGGCACTCAACATACAACGCGTTCAGAATACAAGAAAATGGGGAAAGGAAGTTTATAAAAGGGTAATAGAATATCTTAACACAAGGTTCCCAGGTTCCCCCTGGCCACCCCCTGTGTAGAATACATCGTGAAGTTAAACAAAAATTGATCGTAGCTCGCATCACCATATTAAATTTGGGTTTCAAGTGGGGATATTACATATAACAGATAAAACTACCGCAAATAGCTACGCCGTAGTAAGCTATCACAACCTTCGATTCTTACCTTGTAATGTACTTAGGAACTTTTTTACCTAACTTAACGGTTTATATCAAATGTACGCTGGCAGAAGAATTCTATTATTAAGACTATTTTTACTATTATTAAAGTGTGTAACGCTAGCCCGCCATGCGCTAAGCCTGCCGTATAACGTGCCGTGCCGTAACCAAGCCAAGCCAAGCCAAGTCATGCCATGCCATATAAGCCTTCACATTGCGTTGATTGTATATTAAAATAATTAGTGTAATTTATTAATTAGAAATGTAAATGTTATTTGATTTAATATTAAAATAGATCGTCAATTGACTCTGACGTCCCTCGCCATTACTTTGAAGTGGGGAAAATACTTTAAAACGGGTTGCAATTGATTTTTGAGGGCATTCTATTCTGTGCACTAAGTTAAGTGGTAACTCTGTTAGCGAAGAAATAAATACGTGTGGCTGAACCGTCTTATTATTTACTCGCCGTTTTAAGTGTTAATTCCACATTAAGAAAAGAAAAATACTAAATTTTAAAACGTATAAAAATTTTAACGAAGCTGGATTCGAACTCGCGCCTCTTGGTAACCGTCCAAGCGCTTTGACTAACTGAGCCATTCGTTCTCATCAAGCTACGTCGAAATTCTTATACGCTTGTTACAACTTGTTTATATTGTTAGCATCTCTGCAGGGAGAATTTTACAAATTTCCGCTTCCCAAAGACAATTTGTTTAGAATTATCGATTGGGAAAAGAAAATGTTGCACACGTTTTCAATAGGTGTGAGTTCAAATCCTGCTTTGTTCAAATTTTTATATGTTTCTAAATTTAGTATTTTAAAAATGTATACTCCCTACAGAGATGCTAACAATATAAATAAGTTGTAACAAGCGTATAAAAATTTCGGCGGAACTTGGTGCGAACGAATGGCTTAGGTGGTCGGCACGCTTGGACAGTTTCCAAGAAGCGCGGGTTCAAATCCTGCTTCGTTCAAATTTTTATACGTTTTTAAATTTAGTATTAAGACAAGCTGTCCCGAACCTCACGCACCGTCTGTTTAATTAAAGTTATAAATAAAAATGATTTTCTATTCAATTATTACTATAACTTTAGCTGAGTTCATTTTTTAATGGAAGGAATGGAATATTTCCTTTTTTTTTAATAAGGAAATTCAAAGAAAAGTGGAGAACGGAGTATAAACTCTAGTTTCCCAGGTTTTCTCTGTCTACCCAGCTATATGTGAGATACAGCGTAAAATAAAAAAAAATAAGATACTCAATCTTATAATTACAAGTGATATTAAAAAAACATTTTGTTTAAGTAAATTAATACTAACTGTAAACAAAAGTGGTTGGTCATACAAAATTGTTTTCTCATAAAATTACAATGGCCAGACGTCGCAATGGGGAGCGAGCGTCGCCAGTCTCGGTTTAACCCATAATATAATAACCGTATGTCGTAATCGAGGGGGGACACAAATCTGGACTGTATAGTGTTTTTTAGTTCGTCACAGGGAACAAGGGGGAACTTGGGATTTAAGTGTTATGACACTCTGTTCCTATTAAAGCACCTTTGCACTCCACTTTCTACTAAATTCTGGATGTATTGCATATTGAGCGGTGGAACTCAACGCCGCGCTTTGCCTCTTAGCCAGAGTGAGGAATGAAAATATTAAATATTTCATTTTCCCCAGTGGGGACGGAATCCACAACCTGTCGCATTTATAGTCACACGCTTGTGCCACTACGTCATGGTATTATTTTTGTTATAATAATAATAATTCTGAATTGTTTTAAATGGAATGGTCTGCCAGACTAAAATCTGGATATTTGGTTGGTCAGTGTCCACATCTGAATAGCCTAGTGCCCGCCCCAGAAATTGCACTAAAAATACTCCTGAGAAACTAAACTAACCGATCGGTTCAAAGCAAGAGTTCAGGCCCCCCTGGAAGTTGTAAGTAGAAGGGTAAAGCTCAAAAAAGGCACTAGTTTTAAATTTTAGTTAAATACAAATCGTATGATATCATAATTCTAACCAAAGACTTTCGAAGGCTAAAAGTAAATAAGGTCACTTCAATATATTAATATGGTGTTGTTAGCATCTTTAATTTTTCCAAGTTAAAATACCAAATAAAGGTGTGCAATTTTTTTTAGAATAATTAAATATATACAAAATTGATACGATAATTATATTGATACACATATATTTATTCAATTTATAATTCTATAGAGTATTTCTTCTATAGAGTATTTTTCTCTATAGCATTTTTTGGAAAAATATACGGAAACAGGGGGACCGAGTGTCTTAATATAAGGTTCCCAAGGTTTTGCATACACTGCTGTGTGGAAAATCACAGTCTGTCTTTCCGCAACACACATTGCATCTTACCACTGCGTTCTTTCTGTTTTATTTAAATTTAAACTATATTTATGTTCTTCATTTCATATTAATACAGTATGTTTAAGGGCCATTCTTAAGATCATCAAAATAAAAAAAAATCTTTATAGAGATTTTCAATATCTTAGAATTGTTTTTACTATTTTTAAAGTGTTATTCCACATTTAGGAAAGAAAAATACTAAATTTAAAAACGTATAAAAACGACGACGGAGCTTGGCGAGGATGGCTTAGTGGTCAGAGCGCTTGAACGGTTTTCAAGAGGCGCAGGTTCAAATCCTGCTTCGTCCAAATTTTTATACGTTTTTAAATTTAGTATCTTAGAATTGATTTTTTTGGGCCCACACTGTTACTTAATACCACAGATAGTAGGGCAGGCAGGGAACTTGGGAACCTAATATTAGGATACACATTCAAGCTTATTGATGTGTTATTAAAAAAGTTCAATTACGTCGTTGTTGCACCAAACTTGCGGTATGTGGGGGTAAAAAAATATAGTATTTTATAGATCATAGACTACATAACCGTAAGAGTTATTAAAAGCGACGAGACGTTGTCTATGAAATGGAATTTCTGCATTACTCACTCACTCACTACTAATGAACGTGACCTGTTTATTTCTATGAAACTCTAAGAATAGCTTCACGCTGTATTCCGCACATGAAAGGGTAGGCAGAGGGAACATGGGAACCTAGTTTTACGACACTCCGTTCCGTTCCCCGCTATCCGAAAAAGTTAAGACATTGCGTGTTGAGTGGCGAAATTCAACGCCGCACTTCTAAGAACAGTTTATTTAAATTAATAAGGACACAAAAACATGTGCACGTATTCGATCAATACAAACTGAAAATCAGTTAATTCTTAAACAAATACTCAAAAATGAATGTTTTATTTATGTGCTACGTCCCCCACTTTTCAAATTCTTGAGGCATTTCCTGTTGAATGTCGGAACTGAACGCCGAGGATTATCCAAACACCAGAGCGAAAAAATTAAAATATTAAATAACTACTTGCTTCCCATAACTTCAGGTTATCAGTCGCACGTCAAAATAAAGCCTCAAAAAATAAAATGACTGGCAAGGAAACTGTAAGATCCTATGCATTTCCATCTCCATGGAAATTTTAGGAAATGCTTCCCTACACTCCCTCGTCAAAAATGAAAATGCGGCGTTCTACGCCGTAAAATTTACATTGCACTTTGCCCGTCCCTATCTTTCCATGCCAAGATTATCACTGAGCTGCGTTGAGTTCCGCTTGTCAACACCAAAGTCTATATAAAATCAGATTAGCTTCACGCTGTATCCCGCACGTGGTAAAGAACGCAGAGGAAATATGGAAACCTATTATTAAAATACTCCGTTCCCTTTTCCCCATTTCCGCCAAATTTGAGGTGTTACGTGTAGAGTGGTGGAACTCAACGCCGTTGCTCGTTACCAGAGCAAAGAAATGAAAATATTAAATAATTAATTACCTCGAGCGGAGAAAGCACCCACTACCTATGACCTATATAGTCACACGTTTGTGCCTCTGCGCCACGACCTGCCTTAATATTAATATATAATAATAAACGTAAAGTATAGTTAATTGTTCTTGCCCTTGAAATGTTATTTGTTGTGTGTTATGTCAAATTGTGTCGTAATATTGGTTTAGTGTAGACGCCCTATTAGGTGACTTTGGTTACTTATCGATAATAGGTTACTTGACCCCACTTTGAGAAGAATTTTAATGTTTTTTTTTATGTTTACAATGCACGTGATTTCATCTCGGGTGCAATTTATAGATGAGATAGGGTAGTGACTCATCACTGCACTCTCTTTCGGACATAGATTATAATTGAATAAATAATGGTAAAAACAACACGATTTTGTGAACTTTTTAATTTACTGAAAACCAAAAACTTAAAACTTTCTATTTTTCAAAAAAGTATATTTTTTAGTTTTTTCATTCATAGAGAACCTGTAGGTGTACTGAAAATACGCTACGTACCGTAATACCACACGTACGGGTCAAAGTCATATACAAATTGTCAAAAGCCAGTCGCGACTTGCCTCCCTAGGAGTTACAATTGCAGTATTGCATGTCAACATATAATAGATTCATTTTGGTTTCATAATCTAGCACGTAGCAAGGGAGGCAGAAGGAACTTGGAAACCTAGTGCTAAGACCCTCCGTTCCTATTGAGGCACTTCCGCTGACCACTTTCCACGGAATTGCCTGTTGAGTGACGAAACTCAATACCTAGATCAGCCTCGTCGTAAAATAAAAATATTTATTATTTCATCGAGTGAGAATCGAACCGGCACCTACCCCTCATAAGGTAGCGCACTTCTGCTCCTGCGCCACGACTGACTTTTATATGAGGTTGACATTTCTTTTATTGATTGAAAACTCCATTGTAAGTCCCATCAAGCTGGACTCTGGGCGCGTCGTGACGTCACCGCTCGGAGTCAAATGTCAAAGCTATTAAGTCATTGTTTTATTGAGAGCTTTATGGTGGAGCTTTAATTGATTTGCTTGCTTTTTTCACTAGACATATGGTAAGGTTTGTACATTTTCTCCTAGTCTTTTTTTTATTTTTATGACAAAGTAGAGTGGTAACGGAAGTGTTTTAATCGTAACGGACTTAACACTAGGTTCCCAACTTCGCTTTGGTTACCTTAAATGTGGACGAGGAGAAAGAGATATGTGAAAGGAATGGTACCGTGCTTAGCGCTTCGCATCCTCTGGCCACACCGCTTGGGATACATCATGAAGATAAAAAATATGTATTTTTAAATAATACTGTCTTCCTGGCGCAGGTAAGAATGTTTTCCGTCGAATTCAATTGAAAATAATATTTATTTCTTTTCTTTAACTTTACGCTGTATCCCGCACAAGGCAAGGTAGGCAGTGGGAACCCGTGAACCTAGAGTTGAGACACTCTGTTCCACTTCCCCGTTCCCCACTTTCCGCCGAATTTGAGGCATTGCGTGTTCAGTGGCAGAACTCAACGCCGCGCTTTGTCTTATTACCAGAGCGAAGAAATGAAACATTAAATATTAAATATTTCATTTCCTCGAGTGGGGATCGAACCCAGAACCTATCGGTTACATCCACACGCTTGTGCCGCTGCGCCACGACAGGCCTCAAAATAATATTTATAGTTGTTGTTAATCTTATGCAGATTGTTTTTCTATCAGATTTAACAATTATAATAAAACACTGATAAATTTAAATTAAATAATATTCGTATCTATATATAGTCTTTTTTTTTCTAAACAGATTGAAATAAAACAAATACCAAATGTTAAGGAAAGCTTGCCAAAATACAAATAGAGAAAATTGCAATTAAATTGGTTAAGCCATTTCTGAAATTAGCGTGAACAAACATAATAATTATAAATTCATTTTTTTTTTTTGCTTGTATTACGTAAAAGCCCAACAATGTCACTATTGGACTCATCACTAAATTTCAAAAGCTACAATTGCTAGGAATTTAAAATTTTGTATGGAGATTCATTTTAGAATATTGATACTCAATTTTGAATTTTCCGAAATTCGACCCCAAAATGGTTGTTTTTAGGGTTAATAGTAATAGTTGTTTCATACAAATATAGTTACCACAAGTACTTATATGCTGCCTAAGGAAAATGTAGCTAAATTCGACCCCTAAGAGAGTATTTTTAGGGTTGTTTGCTTGTATAAAACTTCGTAAGCATGAGGGCTAGGAGTCTCAAATGTTGAACATGGTTTTTTAAGGGCTGTTTTTGGGGTTGATTGTTTGCACGAAACTTCGTTACTGCAAGTGCTGTTTTATATTTTGCAATGGGGTTTGTGTGTCTTTTTTTAAGATTTGTTCTATTTTTCAGATCAAACAAACAAATATTTATATAATTATAAACACATATTATTGTATGTCAGTGAGAAAACTATTTATGGGACATTTATCAGCGTAAAAGAACTTCAAAACTATGACTTTTAATTTATTTTGCCTCTTCGTTTGACAGCAATTTTAGAAATCTTTATTTTATTACATTAATGAACGTCCCCTATAAGACTACGTATGCTATGTACTGATAATGATCAGATTTATTATAAATACACAAGTAATTGAAGCTACCACAACAACAATTATTGTACTCACATCCCGCACATGGCAGGGTAGGCAGAGGGAACTTGGGAACCTAGTGTTAAGACACGCCGTTCCACTAAAGTACCCCACTTTCCGCCGAATTTGAGGCATTGCGTGTCGAGCGGCGAAACTCAACGCCGCGTCTTGCCCTGTTACCAGAGCGAAGAAGTGAAACATTAAATATTTAAATTGAAAATATTAAATATTTCATTTCCTCGACTGGGGATCGAATCCACAACCTGCCGGCAATCACAAACTTGTGCCGCTGCGCCACGACAGGGCTCTATTATTATATGTATATAATGTATATTAACATATATTTATATATAAAAATAAATTGAAATGAACTTCCATTACAAATACATACAACAAACACGAGTCTAAATCACTCGAGGTTAATAAGAAATGAATCAATCACAGCTCCTTCGGGCTGTAGGCAGCTGCGCGTCAATATTGACTTTACGATAACTTTGTTAATGATGATTTATTCATATATTATTATTTTTATAACACACAATTATTGTGCGGTTACGTGTTTATGTTAGGTACAAGGCTTAGTAGGCAGAGGGAACTTGGGAACCTAGTGTTAAGTCTCCTTTCTCCACTTTCCCCCAAATTTTGAAGCATTGCGAATTGAGTGACGGAATTCAACGCCGCGCTTAAAAAATGAAAATATTAAATATTTCAATTCCTACAGTGGGAATCGAACCCGCAACCTGACGCGCTTACAGTAGCACACTTGTGCCTTAGGTATTTACTATGTTAATAATATATTTATTATTTTTATTTGTGTCCGTGTGTTGTCTTGACTTATTGTGATGAGGATCATTCTATTAATATTGGAGGAACAATAGGAAACATGTAAAATATTACTTTTTAAGGTTGTGGATTCAATGCCCACTCGAGAAAATGAAATATTCAATATTTTAAAATGAATTAATTGAAATATTCCAATAAAATATTTAATATTTTCATTTATTCGCTCTAGTAACGAAGCCTAGCACGGCGTTTAGTTCCACCAGTCACCATGCAATGTCTCGATTTAGGTAAAAAATGTGAGTAATGGAACCAAGTGTCTTAACGCTAGGTTCCCAAGTTCCCTCTGCCTACCCTCCTATGTGTTAGATACAGCGTGAAGCTACAAAATATTTATACTGTATACCAATACCACCGTATAGGTTTGTGTTAACAACAATCGAGCTTAGTTAAATCTATGATCATAATACTTATATAAATCACATTTGAAATAAAAATAAATTTTAATTTTCTTTTAGTTTTCCTTCACAAACGATACAACTGGCATTCCTAATGAATTTCCATTCAAACAAAGCATTTATTAGTGAGCAAATAAACTCAGCTATAAATAAATATCGTTCACTAAACTTGGACAACTAACAAGAAACGATGAAGGTCGAAAAAACTACATAATATTCAATTAGACATATTCTCTCTCAGTGTTAAGATTAGGTTCCCGGGTTCCCTCGTTCTACCATGCCATGTGCGTGATTGCCTTGCCATGTGCGTGATTGCCTTGCCATATGCGTGATTGCTTTGCCATGTGCCTTGATTGTATTTGAAGAAGAAGAAGAAGAAAGATATTTAAGGCCGTGACGCATTGAGACATAATTTTTAGTACCCATAATGGTTATCGGTTGTTTTAATTAAATCGTTCAAAGACAATCTATACATTGAAAATGATTGTTTCAGCTAAGTACATAAAATAATCATTTTACAGCAATTTTATCGAACTAACTACTAAATAAGTAAGTTTTTTTTTAGCTTCACGCTGTATCCCGCACGAGGCAGGGTAGGCAGAGGGACCCGGGAACCTAATATTAAGACACTCCGTTTCACTTTCGTTCCCCACTTTCCGCCGAATTTAAGGCATTGCCTATTTCTCAGACACTACGTACCATACTAAAAAAGCGTGAATATATTTTTTTTCGTTGATCTTATTCCAGAGCACTTTGTACTTATTCTATGCCATCCAATTGAAATTTTGCTATAAAGGAGCGAAAATCAAAGTATCACGTTACTCATAGTATTATATTCTTTTCTATTTATTTTCTCACAGTAACCCCCATATAGAGCGCAAACACTCCATTCAATACTTACCGTCTAACCTTTCC
>DWMZ01005223.1:0-11104 GCA_018249855.1 Eueides tales michaeli | reverse complement strand
TACGTCTAATGTCTCTTATCGCTACTTTATTTGTTTACGTTATCTCTGCTTTTCTTCGAAGTTACTTATGCCAATATACAATGTGTAAATATTTGTATGTTCGTTCAGAATTTTGTTTTATACTGTAATTTGAAGTAGAATTCTTAACTTATTATATACCTAGCACGCGGCTTCGCCCGCTTGTGTTATTTAATTATTATTTTACTTTTCTCAATTACTTTGGTTTCCTAATAATAATATAATTTAAAAAACAATATCTATACTTATTTTGAAAAATAAAGTATCAGCCATTTTAATAAAACCTTTCATTGTATCTGTGGAATGCTTACAACATTTTTAAAAGGTATACATTTTTAATTTAGAATCGGATTGAATAAAAAACATTTAATATTAAGGGAAGCTTTTTACAAATAATAAAATAAAAACTGCAATTAAAGCTGTTAAGGCTTAAGCCGCTTAAGCTTTATTTCTTAAGTTATCGACAAATGTACAAAGATAAAGACAAACTGACGCTATATTTTTATTTTTTTTTTGGCCAGTCCAAAACCAAAGATCCTATTATTCTTCTGTGTTCATAAAGTTAATGCGGGCCAGGTTTATGTAGGCAATGAGAACTTAGTCACATAGAAATTGCAACTCTCTTCTATCATAAAAAAATACAATTTAAAGAGTACAAACACAATTAACTTCGAAATTCGAATTAACAACCACATTATACTTAACAAATTAATACATATATTTTTGCTTGATGTAAGAAAATTATTCAACTATAGTTAATTTATGTACTAGAAATCTGTCATGACGCAGGGGCACACGTATATGTCTGTATGCGACAAGTTTTGGGTTTTCTCGAGGTAATGAAATATTTAATATTTTAATTTTTTCGTTCTGATAGCAAGGCAAGATCGCAGCGATAAGTTTTGCCACTCAACACGCAACGCCTCAAAATTTGGCGGAAAGTGGAGACAGAAGTGTCACAAGTTTCCTGTGTCTACCCTGCCATGCGCGGAAAACAGCGTGAAGCTGAAAAAAAATCAAAATGATTTATTGTTAGACACAAACGTGTGTCTGTAACTAATATTTTCAATTAAAAATATTAAATATTTTCATTACTTCGCTCTGGCAACTAAGCAAAGCGCGGCGCTGTGTTTCATTACTCAACACGCAAAGCATCAAATAAAAGTAGGGAACGAAAAGGAGTGTCTTGACACTTGATTCTCAACCTCGGCCTACCCCGCCATGTGCGTACACGTATAGCGTGAATTAAAAAAAAGTGTACTGCAAATACGTAACTTGCTCAAAAAGAATCCCATTTAACATTTTAATACCTGTAAAATATATGCGGAGTAATGACAAAACAAGTTGTTAGTACAAAATTATTAACTTACCTTAACTTAGCTTCACGCTGTATCCCGCACATGGCAGGGTAGGCAGAGGAAAGAGGGAACATGGGAACCTAGCGTTAAGACACTCCGTTCCACTTCCATTCCCCACTTTCCGCCGAATTTGAGGCATTGCGTGCTAAATGACGGAACTTAACGCCACGCTTTCCCTTGTTACCAGAGCGAATAAAAAAAAATATTAAATATTTAAATTTAAAATATTAAATATTTCATATCCTCGAGTGGGGATCGAATCCACAACCTGTCAGTTACAGTCACACGCTCGTGCCGCTGCGCCACGACATGCCTCTAAAATTATTTCACATACCTATATAACTAAAAATATCATATTTTTTTATTTCACTTCCAAATGCTTTTATTTGTAGAAGGATACCTTTAATCATTTTCTTTGTTTATTTGTGTCTGTCCAGGCTGGCATGACCTGGCGACCCCTGTCCGTGGTTCATTGTTGACCTCAAGGTCACATACGTAGTATCTCCAAGATTTATTATAGGACAAGTATATTATAATCAATTATAAACTTCTTTAGACAATGGCATTTTGCTAAATTAAAGTTTTATCTGTATTTACTGTGAGGACCACACGAGATGGGTATGTGTTCAAATCTTGTTAACTAAAATATTTGTATATATAATCTATACGCAGATTATATCTCTTGTACGCAGAATTCGTGGCAGTACCAACAGCATCCTGGAAATGATTGCTGGTCGTCTAGACTGCACATATGTGAGTCGTTGCTGTGCTGTGTCCACAGGAATGGCTCAGATATAAGTCGCGTCGTGTTAAATATTGAATTTTAAATTTTAAGTATTTAATTGCTACTAACATAGTTTTAAGTCTGTAATACTAACAAATTGAGTCCTAGATACTTTTAATAAAGATTATTATTATTATTATTAATAATAAATCTGTAACCGATCACTGTCTATACAAAGAAGATATATTAAAAAAAATCTTATAGAGTAGGTTTATTAATTTAATAAGACCCAAAATAGTGATTTTTAAATTTTTGTCTGCTTATCTGTGCGTTTGTTCATGTTAATCACAGAACCGGCCAATTAGATTTAAATGCTCTGCATGTTTTCACTATTATATTTTAGCAACCTTCACATATTGTTAGTGTTTGTTTTATATAAATCCGTTTAAAAACAAAAAAGTTACACCAATTTATAAGATTAGGTAGACTAAAATCCTACAATTAACTGAAATTTTAGTTTTGAATATATATTAAATATTATTTATATTGTCTTAAAAGTGATAATGTCATCAGAACAAGAAAAAGATTGAAATTATAAAATAAAATAGGATATTTCAAGCGGGCGAAGCCGCGTGCAGGTCGCTATATTTAATATTTCTATATTACATCAAACAAACTATTAAACTAGCAAAAGAGAGAAGGAATATTTTTTCATTTTTTTTAATTTCAATAACCGGAAGCTGTACAATGGTTACCATATCAATTTTAATATATTTTCCTATTGAAAAACATAATGTAATCTTACAACATTAAATTTGTGAAACTATTTAAGTCTTAAAATGGATAGCAGTTCAACTTGGAATGTTCAGATCGAATATAAACGAAATAAATTGTCTTCCCTCACAGGTTTACTTCGACGAATCGCCCGGTGCCTTCGCCGTCTCTTATGTTATATAATTGTTTTATAACTCTTTAATCTAACCTGCTTTATTTGATAGAAATATAGGAATTTTATGCTGGAACAAAACTAGCTGATATCCAAATTTTACAAAACAAAATTATTAAAATACTCGTTTGTTATAGCTTTTTCCTTAGCTTCACGCATATATTTCATTCCATAGCCGCTGAATCACATGGCAGGGTAGACAGACGGTACCTGGGAACCTAGTGTTATGACACTCCGTTTCATTCCTCATCGGGGTCAGCGGGAAGTTGAAAAAATGGTTATTTTTTGTAAAATACAATTTCTTCGACATTTTTTTATTTATCTTCACGCTGTATTCCACATACAGCAGGGTAGGAGAAGACCCCCCGTTCACCCCCTCTGAACTTTCGCCAGAAAATAGAAACCTAAACCATTAAAAAAAAATAAAAGAGCAAGGACAACGGTACAAGCCAGTAAAAAAGTTAAACACCAATGACCACACACATACCGGAAAATTATATTCTTTCAATTGTCTATTTATATGCTACGGCACGGATTAAACGCGTTTTCAATACCTATACCGTCTTGAGCTCAATACCATAACGAAACTTAATTTCATTCATGAAAATCGAAGGTCGCTTCGAGGTGTGAATAACGATTTAAATGTTTTAGTTATCTGTGTGCCTGCGATGTTAAAAAAAATAGTACATTGTCCATATTTAGAAATCCATATGTCAAAAGAAAAAACTCAATTCTTATAGAATCTGTTTGTTCTCTGTCTATTTGACTGTTCCCTGTTCCTGTGAAAATCGCATGAAGGTATCAACTTAAATTAGTATCAATTCTCTGTATATTTATAAATATACAGAGAATTGATACTAATATGTATATAAATAATCTGTATATTTATATTGGCGGTCCTGTGAATGCCTGCGTCTGCGATCTGGAGCACAGACAAATCAAACTTTTAAGTTGCTTCTTTGCTTCTATTCAAAGATCGCAGAGGTGTATCCTTAATTTTGCTTTATACTATATAAAATTGGCCTATTAACCAATCTATTATTATTAATAAGCTTTAGGGTACTTCCTGACCTAGAATAATCATATTTGGTAAGACATTTGAACGTTTTTTTACAAAGATAAACTAAAAAAAAAAACAGAAAAACATTGTTCATACAAAATAGTACAATAGTAGTATAGTAGGTTGTACTTCACTTTGCCCTACAATGACGAAATTGTTACGGAACCTGAGGTTGTTGTGGGTGAGTTTTACTCGCGCTCGCACCGGAGCATAATTTAAGTAACATTGAAGTCAGTATCGAATGTATGGTCCATATATTCAGTTCCTTCTTTACAAAACCCCTTTCAGATACAAAGATAAAATAATCTTGTTATATACATAAATGTACTTCCTTCTTTAGCTAACCTGTCAAATCAACAAAAACTCTCTTCTCTTTCATTTAACGTCATAGGGTTCCTCTGCCTATAACCTAAAAAAAAAATATTTTTCGCCAAGTAACAATCAAAATTGCGGTAATAAAATGGGAATTTTAGCTAGATATACATTTTATCACAGCAATTTGTATAAATATAAAAAAAATAAGGTTCGGAATAAAACGGAGTGCCATAACACTAGGTTCCCCATTTCCCTCTGCCTGCCCTGCCATATGCGGGATACAGCGTAAAGCTAAAAAAAAAGCTAAAGTGGAGCAGCGTCTAATTTGAATCCTAGTTGCCACAGATTAACTAGAGGAAACAGAATAGGAATTGACCCCAAAACCATCACATTTACAGCCGAAAGTATTCGACTGGACCAGGACAACCTAATAAAAGACTTGACAACAAAATTATATCACAAATTGAGTAACCATCAAACCCACGTCCAAAGATCTATAGCCTTCTTGTTAACATATAAGACAAACGTTTAATTTATTTAATTTCGCAAGCTAGGCTCCAAGGCGAACGTCAAGACAGTTACATCATCATATAATGTATTGTTAACTTAACGATTTACTTGGAAACGCTAAAAATGTACGAAAAAGGTGTTAACACCTACAGCGCGTGGCTTTGTCATTCCGACGGTGTAAATGATGAGCGTTAAGATAGCTAAGGATATATTACAGAATTTTGTAGAATTATTGTGCTCGGGATATAATTTAGATAAGCCTCAATAAAAATAATGATGAAGATTTTTTTTTAATTTTTTATTGGAAATCAGAAAAGAAAAAATACTTTTTTTGCCAGATGTTAACTCACTTCGTGTAAATTTTTATACGTTTTCTTTATAGGTACGTTCATTTTTGAACAGTTTTTTTTATCATTTACGTTATTTATTTAATCATATTAATAGAGTACAGATCATTTTATTGAGTAGCCACAGCGATAAAAACTGTTTAAAATCTCTTTAGAAAGGTAAAGTTAAACATTTTTGTGTATAATATCGTTTACCTTTAAAGTGATTTACTTAGTGTTTGTTCATGATTCTTTGTTTATATCTAGCCAAGTAACATGCTCATTGACTAAGGTCCGAAAAATATTTTTTTAGCTTCACGGTGTATCCCACATATGGCAGGGTAGGCAGAGGGAACTTGGAAACCTTGTGTTAAGACACTCAGTTCTACTTCCGTTCCCCACTTTCCGCCGAATTTGAGGCATTGCGTATTGAGTAGTGGAACTCGACACCGCGTTTCTCTTTGCTACTGAAGCAAAAAACTAAAACATTAAATATATTCAACATTTCATTTCCTTAAGTGGGGATTAAACCCACAACCTGTCGGTTACAGTCACACACTTGTGCCGTTGCGCCATGACAGAATATTTTACTACGTATAGTATTATATATCTTATATAATTCAGAGGAAACAAAACCTAAAGCGCCTATAAGCTGATTATATACAGAATGCTATTTTTACATCCTATATTAACATTATCGTGATAGTATTGTGAATTTATAATTTTCCTTCATATTTCATAATATTTTTTACAAGCTCCTCGTAGCTTTGTTTCCGTTTACTATAAAACGTAAAATTCTATTAAAGGATGTGGATGGCCGCAAACGTGCGACTGTAACGGTTGTGGCAAATGATATTTAACTACCCTATTCTAGGAAATGATATTTAATATTTTAAATTTATTCGTTTTGGTATGTAGGCATTGAGCGGCACTGAGTTCCGCCATTCATCACGCAATGTCTCAAATTCGGTGGAAATTAGGAAATTTAACGGACTATCGCAACACAAGGTTACTAAATTCTCTTTGCCTACCCTGCCATATGCATTCCATGCCAAGAATCCATCATAGACAAGTAAATTAAGCTATGGATAAAAATATCTGTTAGAGACTGGATAACGAATGTGTTTTAGATATCTACAGAGTATCGTGATCTTATTGCTTTTCATATAATAAAGGCTCATCTTATTAGTGCTAACAAATCTGGTACAATTATGTATGGCACAGCCACCAGCCATACCCAGCAACTTTCTTCAGGTCATCGGTCCATCGAACCAGTGGGTCAACATCTTTTTCTTGCTGCTAGTGGTCTTTTCTAAGTTCATTATAAACAAAATATCTCAGAAAATGAGTATAATGGTAATTAATTATTATTTTCTGTACTAGATAATTTCCTTATATTGTTATGACTATTTAACCTGAAAGCTTTTAATCCCACAAGTTCTCTAATAGAATTTTAGATTACGCACGATCACAACCTTTACAAATGACCATACTCATGCTTAGAGGTAATTTATACACGTTAACACGATACATTACAAATTCTAATTCAAGACAAAGCGCGGAGTTGAATTCCGTCACTCAACACGCAATGATTTAAATGACACCCATAAGGTTCCCATGTTACCCCCGGTCTACCCTACCATGTGCGGCTATACAATGATCTTTAAAAAATATCTATTTACATCTACCTACGTTTCTATACCTATTAATTAAGTAAGTAATCTTTGGACATATTATCTAATGAACCAGACAATATTTAAACTTTACTTAACCTAGCCTGCCTACCTTAGTAACCTACTAAACGACAATCACAGGTTTTTACCATTTATTGACTATGCAAATCAATGATTTTATAATTCACACCTCTCACCAACTCACTTGTAATACTTTAATGTTGTAATACTATGTTAATAATTGCTTTGACAATTATTTGTTTATTGATATAATTTACTAAAACCCAAAACAATTGATTATTACGTATTGATAAGGCAAAAACGCGGCGTTGAGTTCCGCCACTCAAATTTGGGAGAAAATGGATAACTGAAGTGGTACGGAGTGATTTTTTTCATTAATACCAAATTTATATAAAACAAGCAATAAAATGTTAAGGAAAAATACTAAATTTAAAAAACGAAGCAGGATTTGAACTCGCGCCTCTTGGACGGTTTCCAAGAGGCGCGGGTTCAAATCCTTCTTCAATCAAATTTTTATACGTTTTTTTTTTTAAATTTAGTATTTTTCTTTCCTAAGTGTGGAATAAAACTTTAAAAATAGTAAAATATGTTAAGGAAAATTTGTCAACATATAATAATAAAATTTGCAATTAAATCAACCGTTTCTAGGTAGAGTTACCTCTATGTATGTTTACATTTTATGTATGTTTACATATTTAAAACATACGCACGTATTAAACAAACAAACAGACAAAAACACAAACGGATAAACAAGTTTAAATAATCAATGGTTAATAATTAAGTTTCATTACATTATAATAAGGCACGTTATAATAAATAATTATTTATCGATCAGTTACAATTTTGTCATATGTATATATATTAGTAAGCACTATTTTAAATGTATGTATCTATACATTTAAAATAGTGCATATTAAATTTTTTAGGTGTACTAATTACAATGTGGTGGCAGATATATTTTTATTTCTCATTTATTTTTATAATTAATCATTTATTTTTATAATTAATTAATTAAGTTTTTTTTTTTAAAGTAGTGTAAGTCCATATTTACAGCCCATAAATATGTATTATTGTAGTTTAACTCGCCTAAAGCAAATCTATATAATGAAAATTAATATTTATAAAACAATAGAGACATTGTCAGACTTCATACAATTTGCCTAAGTTTTGTAATTGTCAGATATGCTAACCTGTAATTTTCTTGAAACAAGAGTATATGGACTTACACCACTTTCAAAATAAACGGTCCATATTATAATATAGTAAAGCGACCATTTTCCAAACTGTGCATAGGGCTCATAGCGTATCAATATGCGGTCATTTCTGTTTCACATTCTATGACGTCACATTTGACGTCACTAATAGTGCTTACAGTACTGACGGGTTAGAGCATCGTGACCTTTGACGTTATTTTGACGATCTACGTCAATGTCACTATCAGCACTTTCCTTAATTGCGGAAAATGCTTGACACACAAGCATTTTACCATCTTCACCAGCTACACTACATACTCCACTAATTTTTATATCATAAAATGCTCTGTTCGCTTATGTTTAACTTGTTGAATTCTTAAGCACACTCACAATTGATCAGAATTATTAATACTACAGACATTGGCGCGCTCACTAAATCAGACCCCACGTTAGCAGTTGAAACATCGTAAGTCCTGTGAGCACAATTCGGAAAACGGCCAATATATTCTATTAAATATTTATAAATTATGTTAAAATTATAATGTATCTGTTATTATGTATTGTCTATGCTGCAACTGACATAGCATCTCATAATTCAAAACATAACAATAACAAGTTTGCCTCTTTTTTTAACATATTTAAAAGTTACAATATAAATAAATTAAATACATTTTATTGTAAATATCAACAAAAACTATTTAAATGGCTACGATTTACGATTTAAAATATTCTAAATAAGAAACTTTATATAATGGAAAACACTTGTAGATTATGTTCGAAAGAATCGCCGGATGTTGTTGAGGAATTATGTGAAGGATGCGATATTTTGGATAAGTTATCCGTTTCCCTATCTCATTATGTACGTTTATTAGTGTCATAGATAATATCATGCACATATGTTTAATTAACTTGAATATAAATCCAACTTTTAGAGCAAATTATCCTACTACTTGTCATGTTTTGTATGTACGAAAAAATAATATTATAGATCCTTTTTATTTTATTTTTATACAGATACCCTTAACATCAACATTACCAAACAAAATATGCCATAACTGCAAATTAAAAGTTGAAGACATTTATGAATTCCATCAAACTATCAATCAAAATGAAATTATTTTACAACAAAAATTTAACACCAGTAATTTAATAGATACTGAAATCAAAATAGAAAATGTTTATTATAATGAAAATGAGACTGAATTTACTGAGCCTATGTATAAGGATAAAAATATAGATTTTAAGCCTGAAATATCCAAAAACAATACTGATATTGAAATAGAATCCAAAAAATCTATTTTAAATAATTCAAATTATATACATCCTAAGGAAGAAGTAACAAATGAAGAATCAATACAATATAAATGTCTAACATGCTTCAATATATTCCCAAATCAAGTAAAACTATTAAAACATTATCAAACTGTAGAATTAGAGAAATTTAACAAGAAAAATAAAATTAAAAACAATGAATTAGTGAAATATAAAGTAGAAAATTTAGAAAATAGTACTGTAGTATATAAATGTGAGAAATGTTTTAAGAAATATAATCAGAAAAGTTATATAGAAAGGCATATATTGACTCACATCGAGAGGAGGCCATTTTTATGTAAATTGTGTGGTAAGAATTTTATGTTATGTGCGAAATACAGCATGTAGATAAAACAAGAGAAAATCTAAGAAGAGTGTTACTAAATTTTAAAAACGCTTAAAAATTTCATTTAATCAGAATTTGAAACTGTGCCTCTTGGAAACTAATTTAAGTTAACTTATTGAAGTTGTAACATGTGTATAAGTACAACTTAGTTGCTCAGAGTGCTTGGACGGTTTTCCAGAGATGCGGGTTCAAATCCTGCTTCTTTAATTTTTTTATAATAGTTTAAAATTAAGTATTTTTCTTTCCTAAGTGTGGAATAACACATTAAAATAGTAAAAATTAAAAGAAGAACAACTTTTACAGGTAAAACCTATCCATCAGCCTCTACTATAGTAGCTCATGGCAAAATGCATACAGGCCTTGTATATACATGCTTATACAAATGCGGATACCAATCTGTACATAAACATGTGGTGAAAGATCATGAGAAGCGACATGCTAAGGAATTTAAGGTAATTGTGTGAAAAAGTAGTTAAAACTAAATCAAACAATTTTTTTTATATAGAGTAAAGTAAAAAAACTAACATTGCAACTTCTGTCCATTCTTGAAAAATGGACCTGTTCCTATTTCTTGTAAATTGGATCCCTTTTCAAAGCGGGGCGTTTAGCTCCGCTCCGCCACTTAATACCCAATGCCATAAATTACGCGAAAATGGGTAACGTAAGGGAGAGTCTATACCCTACCCTACCATATGCGGAATACAGAGCTGTTGGAAAAATACAATGCAGTGAAGCTAAAAAAATAAATCAAAGGAAGTGGTTTTTCTTTTTTTCTTTCTATACATTTTTAAATGCTATCTACTATTTACTCAGCTTCACGTATTATCCATCACATGGCAGGGTAGGCAGAGGGAACTTGGGAACCTAGTGTTAAGACACTTCGTTCCATTTCCGTTCTCCACTTTCCCCCGAATTTGAGGCATTGCGTGTTGAGTGGCGGTACTCAACGCCGCGCTTTTGACTTATTACCAAAGCGAAGAAATGAAAGCATTAAATATTTAAATTGAAAATATTAAATATTTCATTTCCTTGAGTGGAGATCGAACCCACAACCTGTCGGTTACAGCCACACGATTGTGCCGCTGCGCCACGACAGGCCTCCATGCTATTGCACAATGAAAATCTTAAATATATGAAGAATTGTTTTCCAATGAATTAATATTATATTTAATATATTTTTTTTTTAGTATAAATGTGAAATTTGCAGCAAAGGTTTTCAAGTGAGGACCTGGTACGAACAACATTATAACATACACAATGGCGTCAAACCGTTCTCCTGTGAAATATGTGGAAAGACATTTCA
>DWMZ01005222.1:0-11106 GCA_018249855.1 Eueides tales michaeli | reverse complement strand
GGTGATCGAGAATATCGTGTATTGTGAGGCACTCGCGTGAGTGCCTATAATATGAAAAAAAATTATGAAAAAAAAAATGTTGTGATTCTTTATGAATTTGGATCAAGATGTAAATTGATTTTTTTTTTGCTTTTGATAAAGGTGTAGAATTAAGAAGCTGCTTTTATTGATGTTTTCATTGATGGATACATGTTTTTTCGTTTAATTTTTGTTTGTGTGGGTGAGGGGGAGGGGCGCCGGGGGTCGGCGAGCGAAGCGAGCAGGGGGCGGAGCCCCCTAGTTTTTATATAACAATATATAAATTGAAATATACAATATAAAACACAAAATTTATACTCTCTCTGATCTGGTCTATTAGCAACATAATTGCATTGGCAACACCGCACTGAGAAACGATCTTGATTGACATTTGAAAACAATATTAATGATACTTGTTATAAATAGGTACATGTATAAAGAAGTTGATAATTTAGTAAAATCCACAGCGATTTTCGCTTCATTTTCTTTGACTAAATGGTAAGTGACGTTATTGAAGCTATAAAATGTAACGCAATTAATATTAATGATATTGTAATGACGGTCTTAATATATTACTTCAGAATAATGATAACAAAGTAATACAACAGTTTACAAGAAAGCAACTTTATTTGTTAGAGTTCTAAATTAGATTGACATTAAAATAGATTAGAGGCCTGTCGTGGCGCAGCGGTACAATTATGTGACTGTAAACGACAGGTTATGTGTTCGATACACACTCAAGGAAATGAAATATTTAATATTTTCAAACTAAATATTTATTAATTTCATTTCTTCAGTCTGGTAACAAGGTAAAGCGCGGCGTTGAGTCTCGTCCTTCAACACGCAATGCCTCAAAAACTCGGCAGAAATTAGCGAACGGAATGTCTTTACACTATTCTGCCAAGTTCCCTCTGCCTACCCTGCCATTTACCGAATATAGCGTACCTCTATACCCTATACCGTTTCTGATGTCGGTAGATACTCCTTTTTCGTATCGTAAACGGAACTAAAATCCAAATAATATTCAAAACTATAATAAATTACGACAGTACAACACACCAGCAAAGTATGTAAGTCACTCATTGCTATGGAAACTTGTCAAATATTTAAATAATAGGATTTCCAAGTGTATGCCATTCTTACTTCTCCTACTGAGAATTAGAATAGAATATATTAGTACAGCGAAATATAAATTCGTAAACAAATCAAATTTTGCAACATCTCGCATTAAAAAAATAATTTCTCCAAAAAATGCCATGTTATAAACTATGAACAAACTAATTAACCACAACAAATTAATTTACTAAAACTTCAAAAGCTGCATATAAAGTAAAGCGTAAGAAAGCAAGCTCGAAGCTCAGCCCGCGAGAGGAAAACTTATCGGTCTGAACTCATCGCGGGCAAGTTTTAATGAAGCGTCGCTGTCGACTAGCGGTTTATTAAACGATTCGATTAAGTCTGTTTTTTTTTCTGTTCAGATTTATGCTGTATCCGGCAAATGGCAGGGCAGGCAGAGGGAACATGGGAACCTAGTGTTAAGACACTCCGTTACACTTCCGTTTCCCACTTTCCGCCGAATTTGAGGCATTGCGCGTTGAGTGGCAGCACTCGGCGTCGCGCTTTGCCTGGTTATCAGAACGGAAAAATGATAATATTAAATATTTAATTTGAACGTAGAGGCATTGCGTTCGCCAATTTCTGCCGGAACTGGCGGAACTCAACGCCGTGCTCTACGTTTTTACCAGAATGAATAAATAGAAATAATAAATATTTAATTTCCTCGATAGGAGATCTAATTTGCAACTTGTCACGCTTGCAGTCAACTTATGACCCTGCGGTACTAAAGGCTTTAAGCACTTTTCATCTATGATAATGGCTTAGTCCATGAATTGATGTGTTTTATAAAGTATCTTAGGCGAGTTCATTAAAACTTAGCTGCGGTGAGTTTGTCCTGACTTTTACCCTCGTTACGCTGCGACCTGAGCCTCCGTCGACAAACGCTTTCAAACTTGTTAATTCCTACGGGTTGGTAGAAAGTAGCGTAAATTGTTATTTGTTATTGTGGTTTATTTAAGACTATTTTTAGAGTAAAGCGCTTTAAATGGAATTTTTTAGTATAAATTTGTTTTTTATTCAATGTAGGATGAAATCTAGTTGAGTTTTCGTTAGAAAATATATATATTTATAACTGCACGCCTTGTCCTGCATATAGCAAGGTAGAAAGAGCGCATAGATTGTGTGGGACACTCCATTTTTCGCTATACGGCAGATTAAAACACTATCTGGCGGAACTTAACACCGCGCTTTGATTACCAAAAAAAAGTGAAAATAAATCATTTGTTCGATTGAAAATCGATCCCTTACTATGCCTCGATAGTCTCTGCAATATAATAAAATAAAAAACTAGATAATTTTAGTCCCGCGTGATCGTTTGCCTAATTTAAAATGTATTACTCTCGAGAGATTTATTCTGGTCTTAGTTAATTTCCTTTTAGTTATTATGATATTCCCAAGTTGAAGTTGTTATTTTCAAATGTTTTTTCAATATTAAAATTATATTTTATTCATGTATAACCGTAATTTTTTCTCTTTCTCTCTCTGCCTTCTAGTAGAGAGCTTCTGGGCATATATTATTTTAAATTGACTTTAAATAAATGTTTACCAATTCGACTGCTTTTTTATGTATGTGCTCTGATAGCTTAGCTTTTGTTAGAGGTGGTTCATAGTTTCCTTTTATGCAATTGGTTTCACGCTTTTATAAAATCAGCATCAACAAAGAAAATATTTTTTTAGTTCTATCTTCTTTATTTATATTATTTTCCTTTTCCTCACAGACTAATGTGTAGTGTATGGTAGTTTTATTTTATTATATTTTGTTTAATATTAAAATTATTGTTTATTTTATTTTGGTTTATATATACTTTTGAAGTCAATATATTTTATGTTAATTCAAGTTTACTTACTTAGCTTCACGCTATATCCCAGGCAGGGAGAACGGAGCGCCAAACGTTACGGTCCCGGCATACCTCTTCCACCTCGTCCACTGTCATCAACCTCTTCATACATGCCCACCGGGGGGTCCTCGTATTTTTTACGTAACCTTCCTCCAGTACATAGATTCGTAGATATTGTGTTTTCGAAGATCAACCGAGGTCTCCCCCTCCTCGTACCAATTACTTTTCCTTAAAATTTGACTAATTCATGTTTAAAACATTATAATATGAAAATTATATTAAAGGTTACCTACCTTTGTACCATTAAATGTTAACCAGACACGTTCCAATTGCCACGTCTGTCTATTCTTTTCACGAATGTAGACCAAAATAAAAATATATTTACAAAGATTTGTTGCAACAAAAAAGTCTTATAAATATAATACATATTTATATTTTTAACAAAATTTGAAACATCGTAGTTTAAAACTGGTGATGCTTTGCAATATTCATGAATACTCCGAGTGTGCAACGCAACAGTGATTCAATTAAAACAAGCTGCAATAATCATAATACATCAGATAATACCCTATGTATTAAAAGTAATATTTGTAAATACAAGCTCAGTATGAATATTTTATTGTGAAGCCTCTAGTGATGATAATGACGCACTAAAAGTCTTATCAGAATTGGCTTAATTATTTTTTCAACATTAGTATAGATTATACAATAATTACGAGCAAACAAGGCGAGAAAGCGCAGCGTTGAGCTCCGTAATTTTACACACAATTATTCGGTATTAAGTGGAAAGTTAAGTAGCGGAGTGTCTTAACACTATATTTGTTCTAGCTATAAGAGTGATAAATATAAAGATTTCTTTATGTGTTGTGTATATATATATATATATATATATATATATATATATATATATATATATATATATATATATATATATATATATATATATATATATATATATATATATATATATATATATATATATATATTTATATATAAACAACTGTTTAACTTACTGACTTGCACGGAATCCACGAAGCGCCCTCATTACGTCACGCCCATAGTTGCTGTCCCCGTGGAATTTTTCAATACTTTTCGACATTATTAAGGAAATTTACTCAACATAGTATGTGTAATGTTTTACTGCAAATGAAAATAAGATGGCGGTGAAGTATCATTTTTTTTAAGCTTTTAGCGCTTATAATCTTTATTTTGGTTTTTTGCTTCCTTTTATCTGCGGCTTCGCCTCCGCGGCTATATAGTTTTCTATGACACATTATAAGAATCCAATATAACTGAATGCATGTAACTACAGTAGAAACTGTTATCTTAATATAGTATCAAAGCTTTCAGTAGTTTCCAACTGAAATATTATTTTTTAATATATATATTTCTCTTTAAGTTATATATATCCTAATATATACCACTACAAGATTATATAGAGTTCCGCCACAAGAAATTAGACGGAAAATGCGAAACGAAAGTGTCTTAAAGGAAACAGAGTGTCTTAACACATGGCCTCAAGTTCTCTCTTCCTATATATTATTTTAAATTGTTGTATAATAAAAACTCACAAATATTGTGTAAAGTTTACGTGGTGTGTAAGTTTAACGTGGATTTTTATATTTTTATTAAGTCTTTTATTACAACTTTTGTAATTATTTATATATATAAATTACAATTTTCATCCGAAATGAAATGGCCCTTGGAGCTACGATTACTATGCTTATTTTTTACAACTACACATAATTTTTGCGCCAAGATTTTATATTGTACTTTAGTTATATATTATATAAGCTTGCTATGAATTTAATATTTTAATTGTTTTAAAAGTGAAGTATATATTATTGAAATATATATTATTTTGAGACTATTAAATACACTCAGCAAAATTTTAACACATTTTTTTATATCAGGCAAATATATAATGTGTTTGTCGTGCAAACACATTATTAATTTGGTGAAGCGCTAAACTTATAAGCTTAGCCAACCTGTTTATCTGTAGCACCGTAGCTCCTGTACGAATGAACCGATTAGATTGCGGTTGTTCTAATCGAAAGCCTTGTTCCATTTTTTAAATATAATTGGGAATTTAAAAGGGACTTTTCTGTGATTTTTTCATATTTTCATCATCATGCCTATTCCTTGTGATGACGGGTTAAGTAGTAACATACTTTTTCTCTGCCAAGTCTACGGTGAAACCCGTTAACGTAAAAAAAATCTGTTGTTAAAGTTTCTATACTGTATTTCCCCACGAACAAAAATAATGAAACATTACCTTATAATAATTTAAAATCAACAAATAATTAAATGTATAAATAAAATATTTATTATCAAATGTCAAATTCCAAATTATGCGTAACGTAGCGTACTTGTTAAATGACAATAACGTATGATTAATTAATCTCGAACCATTAATCTTCTCCACCAACACTTTGCCCCGTTCATAATGGTTAGTAACAATTACGATACTTTGATGCCTGTAGTGGTTTAGAGGTATTGGCGTATGACTGTATATGCAACAGGTTGTGAGTTCGATTCCCAATCGAAAAAATTAAATATATAACATAATCAACATATCTTGGAACGGAGTGTTTTAACACTAAGTTTCTAAGTTCCCTCTGCCTACCCTGCAATTTGCATGAAGCTAAAAAAAAAATCAACATTTCTTGGCTGCGCTCTGGTAACGTTGCATACCGCAGGGTTGAGTACCATAATTCAACACGTAATGCCTCAAATTCGATTCGATCGAAGGGGACAAGAAGTGTCTTAAAGCCGACGGAGGTTCTTACCTTAAGGAGGGCCGTAAGATAAAAAAACAGTCAATTAGTAATATTTTATAATGAATAAAATCCACTCATCACCCATTTGTGACAAAGAGAACGATATAACTATGTGATCACAATGATCGCGCGTTTGGATTCAAGATTTTTGATGCTCATATACATAGCGGGGTGTTTAGAGGGAACACGCTACGTACAGCTTTCTACCTAATTTCAATTTAAAACGTTGCATTTTTGATGTCGAAATTCAGCGTCCAGCTCTTCTTGTTACCAAATTGAAGATATGAACATAATGTAGTTTTCTTTAATGGAGTTTTAATGCATTAAACAAGTTTATAATTTTGAAATCCCAAGAACAAGAACGTAAGTAACCATCCTCTCAAATGGACACTAATAGCGCTCTCGCAACAATTATCTCCTAATCTTCTATTACTGAGCTACTTGAAGCTCCAACTTCGTTATTTAGAAACTCCTTTGTGGTGCAGTTAGGAGGTGTCTGACTGACTATGCAACGAATATATGTACAGGTACAGCTTCGATTACTTCTATACTAATATTATAAGGATGAAGATTTTTTTTATTCGTTTTGTGAATTTTAGGTATAAAAAATTATAAAATTATTTTAAAATTTTATTCAGCTTCAGGCAGAGTAGGCAGAGGGAAATAGGGAACCTAGTGTCGAGACACTCCGTTACACATCCGTTCCCCACTTCAAAATATTAAAAATGATTTAATATTTAAAATATTTTAGTTATTTATAAACTTTTTATATTAGAAAATGGACTATCCATTTTACTAAGATGGCTGGGTCATAGACGGACTACAATTGTGTGACATTTACCGTATCCATTTTTTTGTATTATGTGTCATACTTTACTTGGCAATGTGGGGGAAGGCGCAGGTTGTTAAAGTCATACTTAAATAACCAAGCGTAATGCTATTTTTTACTATCTGAAACGTTTTATTTTTTTATTTCTTTTTCTTGCTCTATCGATCTACAATGTAAATTATGAGACAAAATTAAAATTAAAGTAGAAGTACCGTTTTCCCCTTTGCTCCGTCTGTTTCATATTCACATGAATTTTTACATTTATTTCCCATGAGGGGTGGTTTGCTAGGATATTAATGAAATAGAAGATCTGTCTGCATCTGTTGCGAATATATTTTTTGTTGCTGTTTATAATATAATTTCGGAGCAATTTTTTTAAAAATAATTTAAAATAAGGATGAAAAAACATTTTTTTTTTTATAATCTCTAGCGCTCTACACTCGTGGCTTCGCTCGCTTGAACTAGTCAATTTGTATCTGACTAAACTTGATTACTTACATGTTATAATAAAATTATCTTTTCATAGCCAATGTACATGTAGGTAAAGCTTAAATTTTAGTTAATTCAATGCGACCGTTCTTGTACTAATTTCGTTTTAGAAAAATACTTTAAATTTATTTAACTTTTCTTTTGAAAGAAGTGAAATGAACAAACATTTAAAATTTAAGAAAGCTTAAAAAAATAGAATGGTAAAGACTACACTCGTAATGTTTAGGCCATTTTTGGCTTAGGTTAAAGTAACAAAGAGATGAAAAATAAAAATCCATTGTTTTGTGTTTTATCATATTGATACGTGCTGGGAGCAATCATAAATGTGATAGAACCCAAACATATAGATTTTCTCAAATATTTTCCATGTGCAGAGAGCGATCAGTCACAGGTTCATTATCTTATATACGTAATGTCATACAAAATTCGTAATTTGTAGCTCAGTTGAAAAGTTAGAATACGTATCGAAGGCGCTAAGATATTATGAATATTTCTTTTTCACACTGTATCCCGCTCATGGCAGGGTAGGCGGAGGAACCTTGGGAACTTTGTGTGAACTTCCTGCCGAATTTGAGCATTGCGTTAGAGTAAAGAAATGAAAATATTAAAGATTTCTTTTGAAAATATGAAATATTTCATATCTTCAAAGTAATTCAGTCTAAAGTGTAAATATAATAAGTTTTTTATATTATTTAATGTTATACTCACACAAACTTAGCTATGCAAAACATGTCTGGATTTCGCTACCTAAAAGCGCAATATATTTATCTAACTAAAAGCATACAATCTGAAGTAACGGGTCAATAGTTACCATATACTTTTACAGAATCTCAATATAAGTTTCCTCGAATCGTGGGATTAAGACAAATAGCGCAGATATATGTCGTTAGCGTCAGTGCCAGTTCGCATTACATTGCTTCGTCCATATAAAAAATGACTTCCGGACTGACTCGGCAATGATAGCATCGGTTCTGTTGAATAATATATAGTAGTAAGATTACTTTTAACGTTTTTTTTTAGCTTCACGTTATATCCCGTACATGGCAGGTACAGTGGACAGAGAGAATTTGGGAAACTAGTGTGAAGACACTCCGTTCCTATTATGGTACTTCCGTTCGCCAATCACCGCTTATCTTGAAGTATATTAAATACTGCGCCAAATTCAGCGGAAAGTGGTTAGTATAGGTGTCTTAATGAGAACGGAGTGTCTTAACTGTAGGTTTTCAAGTTCTCTCTCCGTACTCTGCCATGCACAGGATACAGCGTAAAGCAGAAAACAAATTAGTAAAATTAAGTTTTGCCGTTATCACATATAAGTTGATATTCTTGTTTCCTTTCACCCACATGTCGCTATTAGTTCTTGATTAATGCGACCAAACTAAAGAATAAGTGAGTGACTTGCAATATAGTTTGTAACGTAATCTCCTCAGTTTCGTAGTCCCTGCTACCAATTACTGGGCTCATCTATCATACGGTATTATTATGAGGCTATGAGGGTCTAGTAGATGATTTAAACTTTGCTCTTATTTGTATTAAAGATAGGGCTTCACGTTGTATTCCGCACGAGGGTAGGCAGAGGGAACCCGGGAACCTAGTGTTAAGACACTCCGTTCCACTTTCGTTCTCCATTTTTCACCGAATTTAAGGCATAGCGTATTAAAATTGAAAATATTACATATTTTATTTCCTCGAACCCAAAACCTGTCGGTTACAGTCACACGCGCACAAGCGTGTGGCTGTAACCGACAGGTTCTGGGTTCGATCCCCAGTCGAGAAAATGAAATATTTAATATTTTCAATTTTAATAATTGATGTTTTATTTCTTCGCTCTGGTAATAAGGCGAAAGGGCAAAGCACATGTGCTAGGAAAGCCTGTGTGTAAACTAGAAAGAAGCCTGTCGTGGCGCGGGGGCACAAGCTTGTGACATTAAATGCGACAAATTATAGCTTCGATCCTCATTCGAGGAAATGAAATATTTAATATTTTGAATTTAAATATTTACTGTTTTAATTTCTTTGCTCTGGTAAAAAGGCAAAGCGCGGCGTGGAGTCCCGCCACTCAACACCCAATACCTCGAATTCGGCAATAAGTGGAGAACGAAATGGAGTGTCTTAACACTAGATTCTCAAATTTCCCCTGTCTATCCTGCCATGTGCGGGATACAACGTGAAGCAGCAGCGCGTGTGAGAGAGTGAGTGGAATATTATGTGATTCAAATAAGAGGTATCAGGCACATGCACACTGTACATACATATCTATCTAGTAACATTTTTTTTCCTGAATCTGTAAGATATACACTGAGTTGCAATTTATATTTTAAAAATATCTTTGAAAATGTTGAAAAATAAAGTAATTTAATAAACAAAGCACACGCTTTAACCCGGGAGGGACTACTAATAAAACCACACAAATATTTACATTAAAACGAGCTAAATCCTAATTTATATTCATGCAAGTCATTGTTAACTGTTATACTTGGAAAATGCCAACTTAAGGCAATCAAGCTCTTAGCCTCAAATTGGCGCACGTCATGTTGGGCACGTACCAAACGCCCGGATGAATGCCCGCGACCGGGGCCGTACATTTGTCACATACACTCTAAGAATCCCGGGAATTCTATATGGAATATGCAAGTTATATGAATGTGAGAAATTGGTGGTTAGTTGTTTTAGTTTTTTCGCTGAGCCCATGATAGAGTAGAGAGAGGGTACATGAGAAGCTAGTGTTAAAACACTCCGTTCTATATATTTGACGAATTTAGGCATTGCGTGTTGAGTGACGGGACTGGACGCCGCACTTGTCTTTTTAACAGAGCGAAGATATCAAAATATTAAATATGTCATTTTCTCGAGTCCTTCGAGAAAATGCGAATCGAACGAATCGAATCTACGTACGAGTATAACCTGTTGATATTAGAACCCCACGCTTGTGCTACTGCGCTCCTATGTTTTACTATAACCAAAGGTGTTGTTTAATCTTAGAAAGTCGATTTAATTTGTTAAACATATTGTGTCATGAAGTCTATACATTGCATATCAATATATAATATTTTTATAATATTGTTACGGTAAGAACAAAATATAATCCCGTTTTTTTTTTTCATTTTTGAAATTACGGAAAGATTGTTTATTCCATTTCTCCATTTTACCTTAGTTTCAAAAAGGTTTTTTTTAAAAAATCATTTCGTATATTAAAACATACTTATTCCCAACTAACTCAAGTCGAGCACGAATAAACATGTACTACAGAGTGAATCCCTCGATACGTTAACCGACACAACACGGCGAGGTCCACAGATAAAATGTCCAAAGTATGATTATAATATTCGGTTACAGTATTTCTCGGTCGGGTCCCGCGGGGCGTCTAGGCCGATTCAGCGCGTCATGCCGTTACTTGAATATTCTATTAACTAACTAAACGGTTTTTGGTATCAGAATATATGTATATGTGTGTATGTATGGAAAATTACTTATATTGAGGTCTGGTGTGACGCAGGGGTACAAGCTATGTCTGTAAAAGCAAAAGTTTACAGGTTCGATTCTCACTTGAGGAAATAATATATTTAATATCTTGGTTTCTTTGTTCTGGTCGCCAGGAAAAATACGGCGTTAAGCTCTTTACTCAACACGTGAGCCCTTAAATTCGGCTTTTAGTAGGAAACAAACGCAACGAAATATCTCAACAATAGATTCCCAAGTTTTTTCTGCCTACTCTGCCATGTGAAATTTAAAAAAAGGTCAATTTTACCAATAAGTCTTTGCTCCGGTAGGTTTCACCTGTCCAAGTAATGATTTTTGTTTGTATTTTTGCCAGTTTTATACCTCAATTCCAAGTAATGGAATTGAGGTATAAAACTGGCAAAAATACAAACAAAAATCAAAGAATTGGCCAGATATGACCAAATTAATAAATAATGAAGAACGGAGTGACTGGTCGTTCGTTATATTTTCTTTATCTAATCCATTTACAGTGCAGTGATGTGTGCAAGAAAACTAATAAGAAATTCCGATTGATACACTAAAGCGCCAATCTACA
>DWMZ01005221.1:0-11106 GCA_018249855.1 Eueides tales michaeli | reverse complement strand
CGGTTTTTTATACGTATAACAGAACGTAAAAGCCTTGATCAAAGGTATTTGAGCATATAATCAGTTAAGTACAGTTTGACGAAAGTACGTTTTGAAGTGTGAAACGCAAAAAAATTAAGTTTATAATTCAAGCATTTGAGCAATGCTTAGTTGAGAATTTGCGGTTTTCCTAATTCAGAAACCGGCCGTAAGACAATTCCGTTCTCGACTTTCCGCTGAGTTGGGACGTTATCAGTTTAGTAGCGGCTCATAACGCCGTGCTTTTGGCTCCTTAACAGAGCGAGGATGTGGGGTCGAACCCACAACCTGTGACGATAGGCCCCTAAAGTAAAACATTATCTAATATATTTAATGTTTTATTTTAAAATAATTTGTATATGTGTACCTAATGGTATTATATTTCTAAGATAAGCATATTCGCGTGTAATTCTGTGTTTGTTAAGGCTGCATCAGTCCTATAAGATTGTTCGTTGCATCTTAAAACACGTCAAGAGCCAGACAGCATTCACACATTCGCCGCGAAGCCTCTCATAAATTTCAATATATTCTTGCTTCATATCTTAAATTCAAACAGTTCAAATAATGTTGGTAGTTTGTAAATGAGATTATGATCATAAGATAGTTATTTATATACTTATATATAAATAAATCTGTAGTTTCTGTCTGTGATTTTGAAATAACCAAGTTTCTCATATTATTATTTATAGGTTACCAAAATACAGAGAAATAATCGTTCTGTCTTTCTTTTTGTCTAGACCAATCTCTGAAAAAACCAAACCGATTTTTATGGGATTAGATTTAAAGACGGGGATTGTTTTGGAGCATCATATAGGCTACTTTTAATCCTGGAATTTGGAAATAATTACAGTTATGAACATTTAAATATTTAATTAGTTTATTATTTTGAAGGTACTTTAAAAGATTATGTTATGATATGATTATGTTTCTATTCTACAACTTATTTCTTAATGATTATATAAAATATCATGGACATCGGACGGGCAATATTGACTCTGGCGTGGCTCGGTACGCTACTCGTATGCTCTGGCTAGCCTCGACTATTTGAATAAAAAATTATTTTAATATTTTTTTTCAGTTTCACGTTGTATTCTTCTGAGAGACCCCTTCTCTCAGAAGAATACAACGTGAAACTGAAAAAAAAGGGAACTTGGGAACCTAGTGTTAAGCAAATAGTGTCTTTCTCCATTTTCCACCAAATTGGAGGCATTGCGTGTTTAGTGTTTTTTTTTTAATTTAGATATATAAATAAATATTGTACATATATATTTTATTTCATTCGAATAAAAACCAGAAGTTTTTCTTACAGAGTAGTTCAATTATGATCATCCTTTTTTCATTGATTACATATAAATATATGGAGGACCTTAGAGGTACACTTAAATAAAATTTAAGGATATTGGCTCAATATTAATTCTATATTATGTCTGTTGCATACTCTTTGTCTTCAATTAATATTGCCTACCTTTTTTATTTTTTATAGTATATACGTGATTTATTATAAAAAAAACAGATTCACACACACAGGGTTTATTACTTATTCATCATTTAATGGTGAAAGAGACAAACTTATAAAAAATGACAATCTTAAATTTGCGAATGAGGGCATATAGCCCTCATTTTGTATTAAATGCACTACAAAAATAAATTTGTAATGATTTTGTTCTATAAAATTATTTTAACTTTCTGATTTATTCCTTTATTTGTATTGTACGACCTCATTTCTTACCAAATGTAGGCCTACGGGACTCCTATGGGTGGGATCATGTATAATTTTTGTTTAGAAACAAATAAAACGCTGCGTATATGCTGGTTTAAAAAACTTAGCTACATTTTTCTATACTTCAAGGGACCGTAGACTTGAGTTTTTGATATCATATGTTAAAAAGCTGAAAACATTTTAATAATAAATAAACAATTAAAAAATAGAATACACACAACAATAGACATATAAATACGTTTTACAATAGTAGTACTGAAGTCGATATTCTAGAAAACGTTACAAGGAAACTAAGCAATATTTTTAAGAAAATTGAGACAAAACAAGTTTACTGTCTGAGGATTGCTCGTATTTGCGTTTGTAACAACGTCTAGTTGGTAACACAAAGACAACTCGGAGATTTTTCTCGTAAAGCCTCCTGTCACGATATAGACCGTCGTCTGAGAGATTGAGCACTGCATTTTGGTATAAAATACGTACATGTTTATGATGTCGCGAATGAAAAATCTTCTTTTATTTTAATCCTAAGCATTGTATATTGTATGTGTTATATTCTTTTTTTCGTTAAGGGTGTGGGCAAAGCCACATAGGCAGAAAGGACAAATAATGTCAAAGCACTCCATTCTCTCCTCTCCGTCTAGATCCGAGACACTGTGTATTTAGTGATTAATTTCAATTTGCACTTTCTTCACTTTTGCTTAGGGCGGGGAAACGGAAAATATTGTTTTCCTCGAGTGATAGAGACCACTAGCGTCGTTTCAATGTCAGACGCCACTGTATCACGACAGCGTTAGTTTATATACCAATACATGTACTTCACATTTTACATATTGAATTGGGGTAAATTAATCATTAGTTTAACGAATAGTCTATACGAAATAAGTATTTATAAAAGAATGCCGGTGCAATTTCTGAACACTTAAAAAAGTTTTTCACCGATCACATTTGACCTGTTTAGAAAATATTATTCATAATAACTAGCTCTATTAAAAAAAACTGCTTTAACTACGCCTTTTTCTAAAATCCTAAGAGCACCGCTTGTAAGTAGCCACGAAGTGCTCCTACAACCGTAACAAGCACAGTGAACCGCTAAAAGTACTGCAACATATTATTCTCAAGTAAAATTGTCTATTAGAGTACAAAATATTCGTTTTACAGCTTTTCAAGTACAAATATACTTTTATTATCTTTTATTTTTATGTCTTGTAATATATTCTGTTGGTAATGTACGTCTATTTGGTGCTTTTAGTTGTATTTATAGAAAAACATTACAGAATTAGTTATTTTGTGAGTAAAAACAAGTTTAATGTCTCGCTAGTATTTATTCAATGGTGTATATGTTTACAAATAGGAAAAATATCTCAATTCTACTTCAATCAATTGAGTTATTTTACTTGTTTTTTTTTTACTTTACACTATATGTTGCATATAGCAGATTAGGTAGAGGGAACTAGAGTTACTCTATTAACCAATTTCCGCCGAATTTGATTGTTGAATGGGGAAATTAATGCTGCACTTTCTTTGCTTCATATATATATATATATATATATATATATATATATATATATATATATATATATACATATATATATATATATATATATACAAACATGGCATATCAAAGATCTAAGTCGCGATAGCATACTTGCTAATATTAGTACCGATAAATATAACTAAATATTATTATCGATAAATATAACAAGGTAATAATACTTATCTCTAATTCATAATAAATAAGACCTAGACTCCTTAATCCACTGGAAGTAATATTTTCTTATTTTACAATTCTAAACCTAATATAAACCATATAACTCTGAGTATAATATAAACATATAACACATTACAGGCTTTTATCTTACATTAACCATAATACTTAAAGCTATAACTAAATTCAACGCGTATATTTACGAGTAGGTAGGCCTGTTCGTACGTTTGTCTTCGTAACAATGTCTAGTCGGTATGGCCTTCAAGATTTGTGTCGCAAAGCGTCCTGTCAGGGGACAACGAATACAAGACAACATATATATACATATAAATATTTAATTAGTTAAATAATTATGTTAATCGAAAGCATTCGTCATCATAGTGGTTTTTAGTTATATTTCATGAAAATTAAAATAGCAATTTAGGAGATTTAAGCACTTTGCCAAGTAGAGGTAATGAATCTTTTAATCGGGAGTATTCAAAATTGTAATAAATGCAATAATGTTAGCAGACCTATTTTATTATGTAACTTGTTTATTCAGTAAATGTTTCGTGACTAACATTTTAAAAAAATAGTACATTAAAATTTGATTTATGTTAATTTTAATCTATCTATATTTACTAAATTTACTAAATTAAAAAATGTATAAAACTTTGAACGAAGCAGGATTTGAGAGAATTTTGAAGCACTGCATACTGAGTTGCGGAACTAAACGCCGCACTTTGACTTGTTACCAAAACGTAGAGATAAAAATCCTAAATACCGTATTTCCTCTTATGAGAACTGAACTTACAACCTGTCGCGTTTACAGTCGCACACTTAAGCTCTTGGGACAGGACAGACCTCATTTTGGCTTCTTATGTAGTGTATAATCTCAGATCTAATACAATATAGGTCATTGTCTGAATTCTAGCTAAAATCTTACCATCTTAGCCTAAGACCCGTGAAGTAGTTCCTTCATAGGTATAGAAATGTAAAATAAATAGAATACAGCAACTCCGTTATACGATTTCACCTTTTACACTCTAATATTATTTAACCTAACTGAAAAATAACGTTGTAACTAAGTGCGTTTTCTAAATTTAATACTTAATTCAATCGTTTTATGAGGCTTTTGAGATTATGTTGGGGCGTTGAAATAATGTTGGTAGTATGTAAGTAATATTATGATTATAAGATTGTTATTTATATACATATATATAAATAAAATTGCAGTGCCTATCTGTGATTTTGAAATAACCAAGTTTCTCATATTATTATTTAAAGGTTACCAAAATACAGATAAATAATCAATCTGTCTTTCTTTTTGTCTAGGCCAATCTCTGAAAAAGCCAAACCGATTTTTATGGGATTAAATTGAAAGACGGGGAAGGTTTTGGAGCATCATATAGGCTACTTTCAACAGATTCACCCACCGAGGATTTATTACTTATTCATCATTTAGTGGTCAAAGAGACAAACTTATAAAATATGACTATATGAAGTTTGCGAATATGTACCCTCATTTTGTATGAAATAAACTACAAATATAAGTTTGTAATGTTTTTTTCTATAAAATGGCTATAGATTTTTCACTTTTTGATATATTCCTTTATTTGTATTGTATGAGCTCATTTCTTGCCAAGTGTAGGCACACGGGACGGGTGGGAACATCTATAATTTTTGATTGGAAGCAAATAAAACGCTGCATATATGCTCGTTTTATTTTAATCACCATCACTTAAAATGTAACTACATTTACATTTTTCTATACCTTGAGGTAGCGAGACGTGGTCGCTAACTATAACAAATATGACCCAGACTCCTTAGCCCACTGGAAATAACATTTTCTTATTTTTACAATTCTAAGCATAATATGAATCATATAATTCTGAGTATAATATAAACATATAACACGTTACGAGCTTTTATCTTACATGAACACAATGCTTAAAGCTATAACTAAATTCAACGCGTGTATTTAGGTGCGCCTATTCATACGTTTGTCTTCGTAACAATGTCTAGTCGGTAAGACCTTCAAGATTTGTGTCCCAGAGCGTCCTGTCAGGGGACAACGAATACAAGACAACATATATATACATATAAATATTTAATTAGATCGTTAAATCAGTATGTTAATCGAAAGCATTCGTCATCATAGTGGTTTTTAGTTATATTTCATGAAAATTAAAATAGCAATTTATGAGATTTAAGCACTTTGCCAAGGAGAGGTAATGATTCTTTAAATCGGGAGTATTCAAATTTGTAATTAATGTTAATAATGTTAGCAGATCTATTTTAATATGTAACTTGCCTATTCAGTAAATGTATCGTGACTAACATTTTTAATAAATAGTTTATGAAATTTGGTTTATTTTATTTTTAATCTATCTATATTTAATCTAACTATATATTTACAATGAAAATCTTATTATTAAGTAATACTGATGAGTATTATGTAGGAAAATAATATTATAGTTTCCTTAAGCATTTAAATTTAAAATTGAAGTTATTTATTTGAGTTTCTTGTGGACCTTCTTTTTTATTAACATAAATATTTGAGCTTGGACGACTACAGATCTACTAATTTAATCATATTATCATAACTACAAAACATTCATCAGTTCTACTTTCTATATTTCTTTTTACTTCACACTGTATCTTATTTCTTATTAATATTATAAATGCGAAAGTTTGTACGGATGTGTGGATGTTTGTTACTCTTTCACGCAAAAACGGATTTTCATGAAACTTTGCAGTAATACAGCTTCGATATCAGAATAACATAATAAGTTAATATTTATAGGGATTTTTACACGATATAAAAAAGGAGGTTCTTTTGTGTATGTTCCCCAATTAATCGGAGATTTGTGGACCGATTTTCAAAATTCTTTTTTTGTTCGAGAGGGTATATTTCACAATTGGTCCCATGGTAAGGAAGAAGATCAGGATCTGATGATGGAATCCTGGAGAAATCGATGGCAACCCTCAATTTTGAAAGGCACAGATGAAGTTTTTTTGTATAATAACGCAATTGGGAGATCTTTATCTGACTATCATCTCATTTTATTAACCGACTGCAATAAAGGAGTAAGTTCTTAATACGTATGTTCCTCAGATTACTCAAAGATGGGTACACCGATTTAAAAAAAACTTTTTTTATCGGTGAAGTTACACAAAGATAATTATAGGTAGATTACTGTAGGATTATTTGTCTTAAATAGTTCTAAATAAAAGTCCGCGACAGCATATATTGATCTTTTATGCGTAAGTCACTTTAATCAAAGTAGTGAACGCGGACGAAGTCGCGGGTAACAGCTAGTTTTGCATATGGCAGGATAGACAAAGGGAATTTGGTTACTTAGTTTTTAAATACTCCGTACCCTTTGTCACCCGCACCTCTTCCATTAAATTGAAGGCTTTACGTGTTTAGTGGCGGAACTTATCGCCGCGCTTTCCTAGAGCGTTGAAATGAAAAGATTAAATATTTCATTCATTCGAATAGGGATCGAACCCACAATCTATCGCCTTTACTTTTTGGATGCATTTGGGCCTTACCGGGTGCACCCATGAAACCGGGTGCGACGACTGCCCGTCTGCATCCTCAGGACAATCCGAGCAACACGGGACTTGGCTGTTCAGATACCCGGGAACAGTCAGGTAGCCGCTAAATTATGTGCAATTTGAATATCTATAAAATATATAAATACTTCACTAGTTTTTATATGTGTATAAGCCACGTATTCAACCAATTGCTTTCTCTCTCCCTTCACGATGTATCCCGCACGTGGCAGGGTGGCAGAAGGAAGTTAGAAATCCAGCGTTAAAACACTCCGTTCTAATCCCCACTCTTCGCCCATTTTGAAGCATTGTGTAGTGAGTTGCGGAACTCAACGCCGCGCTTTGACTTGTTACCAGAACGTAGAGATCAAAATACTAAATTCTGTATTTCCTCATATGAGAACTGAACCCACGACCTGTCGCGTTTACAGTCGCACACTTGAACCCCTGCGACAGGACAGATCTCAGTTTAGCTTCTTATGCAGTGTAATCTTACATGTAATACAATGTAGATCGTTGTATGAACACTAGCTAAATCTTATCATCTTAGCTTAAGACCCGTGAAATAGTTGCTTCATAGATATAGAAATATCAAATAAATAGAATACAGCGACTTCATTTGACAATTTCAACTTTTATACTCTAATATGATTTAACGTAACTGAAAAGTAACATTGTAACTAAGTGCGTTTACTAAATTTAATACTTAATACAATCGTTTGATGAGGCTTATGAGGTTAAATGAAGGCACAAGCGGGTAAATTCTATAATGACTTTTACATCTAAAATTTGTTTTATAATCAAATGTAATATTATTAGGTACTAGTGCGACATTTAGCAAGGTAGACACCCTGGAACTTTCCGTTACCACTAAGACACATCCTTGCCCGACTTTCCGCTGAATTGTAACGTTGTCTGTTTAGTGGCGGATTTTAACGCCGCGCTTTTGTCTTCTTAACAGAGCGAGGAAATAAAAATATACAATACTCAATTTTCTCGAGTGGAGATCGAACCCACAACCTTCAACCCACAACATTATCTAGTATATTTAATGTTTTATTTTAATAGAATTTATACATGCGTACCTAATGGTATATATTATATTTTTAAATTAAGTAAATTCGCGTGAAATTCAATATAGTTGGATCTTAAGGTTGCATCAATCCTAAAAGATTGTTCGTTGCATCTTAAAATACGTCAAGAGCCAACCAGCATTCATACATTCGCCGCGAAGCCTCTCATAAATTTCAATTTATTCTTGCTTCATATCTTGAATTCAAACAGTTGAAATAATGTTGGTAGTATGAAAGTAAGATTATGAATATAAGATAGTTATTTATATACATATATACAAATAAAATTGCAGTGTCTGTCTGTGATTTTGAAATAACTAAGTTTCTCGTATTGTTATTTACACGTTAACAAAATTCAGACAAGTAATCGTTCTGTCTTTCTTTTTGTCTGGGCCAATCTCAGAAAAAGTCAAACCGTTTTTTTTTGGAATAAGATGGGGATGGTTTTGGAGGATCATATAGGCTACTTTTAATCCTGGAATTTGGAAATAATTACAGTTATAAACATTTAAATATTTGAACATTTAAATATTTATTGCTGTGAATCTGAAAATAGAAATATTGAAGTATGCTGGAGGAACCTAAGGAATTGTATGACAGAAGTAGCAGCAGAGGTATGTGGTAAAGGGAAAAGAGGCTTTAATAAAAAGCGTGACGAATAGTGGGATGAAGTGAAAGATGCAGTAGAAAAATAGAAGAATGCGTGGCAGGATTATAAAGCCTCTAATTCAGTTAGTATTGCCTTCCTTTTTTATTTTTTATAGAATATATACATGATAATATAAATCTTTCTATTTTGTGATTTTTTTATAAAAAACCAGATTCGTCCGGCGAGGATTTATTACTTACGTATAAGAAGATTTTCACTTTTTGATTTTTTCCTTTATTTGTATTGTAAGATCTCATTTCTTGCCAATTTTTTTTAAATAAAAGCCCACGGGATTCCTGTTGGTGGATACATGCATAATTTTATATTTGAACAAGGAAATGTAGACCTGAATATTTCATATTATATGTTAAAAAGCTGAAAACATTATAATAACAAATAAACCATTTTAAAAAATATACATACAACAATAGACATATAAAGACGTTTAGCAATAGTAAATAGGAAATAAAGAGCGGAAGTCGATATTCTAGAAAACGTTACAAGGAAACTGAGCAATATTTTTAAGAAAATTGAGATAAAGCATATTTACTATGTGAGGATTGCTCGTATTTGCGTTTGTAACAACGTCTAGTTGGTAACATAAAGAAAACTCGGAGATTTCTTCCGTAAAGCCTCCTGTCACGATATAGACCGTCGTCTGAGAGATTGAGCACTGCATTTGTGTATAAAATAAATATTTGTTTATGATGTCGAGAATGAAAAGTCTACTATTATTTAAATCCTCAGTATTGCATTTTTTAAGTTGTATGACATTTTTTTGTTACAGGTATGGGCAAAGCCACGTAGGCAGAAAAGACAAAAGCATAGTATCAAAACACTCCGTACTCTCTTCTCTGTTCAGAATCAAGACACTGTGATTCATTTCAAAACGCACTTTCTGCACTATTCCTTAAGGAGGGGAAATGGAAAATACATATATTTTACATGTTAAGTAGAGGTAAATTATACATTAGCGTAATGAATTGTCTATACAAATTAAGTGCTTGTAAAAGAATGCCGATGCATATGAGATAATTGTGTTCGGTGCAATTTCTGAACACTTAAAAAGTTATTATACATGTTATATTATACCTTCATGACCTATTTAAAATACAAATCAAATCAAAATATTCTTTATTCAATTAGGCCATTACAAGCACTTTTGAATCGTCAAGTTACGTAGAAATATCTGTAGCGTCAGTCCTAAAGGAAGCTACCACCGGCTCGAAAGGCGGGTCTGCTGAGAAGAGCCAGCAAGAAACTCAACAGTTGCTCTTTTCAAAATATTGAAGAAAATATATAACATAATTAGCTTCCTGAATCATAACATCTTACTCTATTATGAAAAATCTGCGTACTTAAAGTACGTAGCCGCTTGTAAGTAGCCACGAAGTACTACTACCGTAACAAGCACAGCGAACCGCTAAAAGTACTGCAACATATTATTCTCAAGTAAAATTGTCTATTAGAGTACAAAATATTCGTTTTACAGCTTTTCAAGTACAAATGTACTTTTATTATCTTTTATTTTTATGTCTTGTAATATATTCTGTTGGTAATGTATTTGGTGCTTTTAGTTGAATTTATAGAAAAACATTACAGAATTAGTTATTTTGTGAGTAAAAACAAGTTTAATGTCTCGCTAGTATTTATTCAGTGGTGTATATTTACAAATAGGAAAAATATCTCAATTCTACTTCAATACTTTTTTTTTCTTTACACTGTATTCTGAATATAGCAGATTAGGCAGAGGGAACTAGAGTTATTCTATGACCCAGTTTCCGCCGAATTTGCTTGTTGAATGCGGAACACAACGCTGCCCTTTTTTGCCTCGTACATATGTTTATTTAACTCGAAAATAATTAACTTTAAATGTGTAAAATAATAACCAATCTAATTAAACATCAATGTAACTTTTGTATTGACGCTAATTATTTTTAAAACGTGAATGTAAATTGTACATGAAGAAGTTTAATTAACAAAATATTATAATAACGTGAAAAATATATGAATACTAGCAAACCTGGCGAACTCCGTTTCGCCACCAGATGGAAGCGATTTTATGATGCCAATGATCTTCGTGTGCTCACGCGTTGTCTCAATCGGGCATTTTCTCTTATTATATTGTCTTTCTTCGCTTAAATTCTGTAAATATACATGTTGCTGGCTTGCATGTCTTGTGCGGCGGCCAATGTTCGCACGTCGTTCTCTAGGCATTTTGGACTATGGACAGACTGCGAATTTAAATAAATAAATTAAACCTCAAATACGCTTTCCACATAATTAGCACAGTTAAACTTACCACCTTAAGAGAAATGACTGCAGCTGAAATTTAATAAAAAATTGTACAATGCGCGTAATTGATTTGATGGTTTCCAATTGAAGTGTTAGGAAACAAATA
>DWMZ01005220.1:0-11107 GCA_018249855.1 Eueides tales michaeli | reverse complement strand
ATGGCTGTCCCTTTCTAGTAAGTTTTTACCATTCAATGTGACACTAGCAAATTTCTGAGGGTTCGTACGGGGACACAAAAAATTTCCCGCTAATATTTAATAGGAAACAATACCGCCCGTCGACGTACGGTGGATTACTAGATTTCAAACTTGAACGACTGTCGACGTAGTGTCGCGTTAGTTTTTTTATCTTCTATCGCCCACCGACGTACCGCGCGCGAACGTGTTAATACTGCTAACAGGCGTTGGCGCGCTCACTATTAATAAATTATTAATTTTATTAATAAATTATATATAGCAGTTTAAACGTCATAAGTGCTGAGCACAATTCAGAATGTAGCCATAGTGCGGCGTTGAGTCCCGCCACGCAATATCTCATATTCAGTGGAAATTAGGGAACGGAACGGAGTGTCTCAACACTAGACTTCAAAGTTTCCACTATGTTTTCTCATTGAAAATAATATTATTTTAAAAATAATTAATTCTTGGTTTTTTTTATATATATTAATAATTATATATACATAGTAGTATACTATGGTACCAATTTAGATGTGTAGTACTTTTCTATTTATGAAATTAAATAAAATATATTTAATAATACATATATCATTATTCATATTAATTTGACAATTCATTATTATAATAATAAACAATAGAAGAGTGATTTAACTCTACTATAGATTTAATATCGTTTGTTTAATGATAAAAAGAAATTAGCATATGGGATTCTTGATATAATTTTAATCTTGTATTTTTTTATAATGACATCACTCTGGCAAGGTGTGTTGCGGCGTTTAGCTCCGCCACTCAATTTTATCTATTTTTTAAATATATTTTATATATTATAAATTTTCATCGAATTTTACGAATTGACAATTTGATTTTGAATTGGAGGCAGAAAATGGAAAATGGAGTGTCTTAAATTTTAAGTTTCTTCAAAACAAATTAAAAAAAAAAACAATTTTATAATTATGTAAAATTGCTTATTTCTCCGTCTCTCTCACTTATCACTTTACTCGATAGCTGAATGTAAACATAACAGTTGCGGGTTCTATTCCTACTTCGAAGAGATGAAACCTTTAATATATTCTCGCTCTAGTAACGAGGTAAAGTGTGGCGTTAAGTTACGCTACTAACCACGCAATGCATCAATATAGAACGGAGTCTCTTAAATATCAGCTTGGGTTCCTCTCGACTCTAGGTTACCAGATTCCCCCTCCCCCTTCCCCACTCTACCACGTGCGCAATAGGAATGGCACAGATAACTTAGTGTCGGAACCCTCCGTTGTCCACTTTTAACACGCATTTGAGAGGTTATGTTCATTGTTCTTTTTATTATTAAATATGCGATATGTATGTTAAATATTAGCGCTTATTATTATTAACATAAGTTATTTTTAGAGGTTAAGTAGTGTACCAAATCGCAATATAGATTAATAAATAATTATTTAATTATGACTTTTTTTTTATTTATCTTTTATTCCATTTTTAATTTTGATAATTCACATTGATCCTCATCGTGGTTACATAGGGTACCTGGACAGGTACTCTTTGAAAAAATATATGTAAAAATTATTTTGGCTTTTTATTAACTGAGTATCTTGGTATCTTCTAGATTATATATTTTTTTGCATGCAAAAAATCTTGCAGGAAAAGAGGTTGGAGCGAAAAAGTATATATATTGTCATAAAAAATTTAAAATCAAAACCACCACACAAGAGGACTACAGTAAGCTCATTCTGCAAGAATCCAGGGTAGGCAGAGGGAACTTGGGAACTTCCGTTGCGCTCCCAACATTCTGCGGAACTCTAGACAGTAGTATATTGAGTGGCGGAACTCAACTCCGCGAAAAAACATTGAATAGTTAAAAATTCAAATTAACAAATATTTCATTGTCTCAAGTGGAAATCGAACCCCATAGCCTGTCGGGTTAAAAATCACACGATGTGCCGCTGGACAACTATAGGCCTTAGTATATTGTAGTATTCTGAATTTTAACCAAATGTAAGAATATGTAAATTTGTATGCTACGAACTTTTAATATTAGTTAGTTATAATTTTGTAAAATTTCCTTAATCTTGTTTTTATGTATGTTGTGTACTCTTTATATTTTTAATTTCAATTAGAAATGGAAATACAGTTTTTCATAATTATTGTCTGGTACACATTTTCATTAATAAAATATATACACGGTCTCATAATTTATGTCTGGCCTGAGTAAATTATTATTCAATGTAGAAATTCAATATAAAACAAAATTACGAATTTTTTTTTTCCCGAATGAGCATTAACAATTTTCTCGATATACTGGAGTTATAAAATAAATCTTTATTTCATAAGACTTAACAGCATTGGTAACAAGCAAGCAATATCTCATATTCAGTGGAAATTAGGGAACGGAACGGAGTGTCTCAACACTAGACTTCAAACTTTCCACTATGTTTTCTCATTGAAAATAATATTATTCTAAATATAATTAATTCTTGGTTTTTTTTTATATATTAATAATTATATATACATAGTAGTATACTATGGTACCAATTTAGATGTGTAGTACTTTTCTATTTATTAAATTAAAAAAAATATATTTAATAATACATATATCATTATTCATATTAATTTGACAATTCATTATTATAATAATAAACAATAGAAGAGTGATTTAACTCTACTATAGATTTAATATCGTTTGTTTAATAATAAAAAGAAATTAGCATATGCGATTCTTGATATAATTTTAATCTTGTATTTTTTATAATGGCATCACTCTGGCAAGGTATATTGCGGCGTTTAGCTCTGCCACTCAATTTTATCTATTTTTTAAATATATTATATATATTATAAATTTTCATCGAATTTTACGAATTGACAATTTGAATTTGAATTGAAGGCAGAAAATGGAAAGTGAAGTGTCTTAAATTTCAAGTTTTTTCAAAACAAATAAAAAAAAAACAATTTTATAATTATGTAAAATTACTTATTTCTCCGTCTCTCTCACTTAACACTTTACTCGATAGCTGAATGTGAACATAACAGTTGCGGGTTCTATTCCTACTTCGAAGAGATGAAACCTTTAATATATTCTCGCTCTAGTAACGAGGTAAAGTGTGGCGTTGAGTTGCGCAACTAACCACGCAATGCATCAATATAGAACGGAGTCTCTTAAATCTTAGCCTGGGTTCCTCTTGACTCTAGGTTCCCAGATTCCCTCTCTCCCAACCCCAATCTACCATGTGCAGAATAGGAATGGCACAGATAACTAAGTGTCAGGACCCTCCGTTGTCCACTTCTAACACGCATTAGAGAGGTTATGTTCATTGTTCTTTTTATTATTAAATATGCGATATGTATGTTAAATATTAGCGCTTAATATTATTAACATAAGTTATTTTTAAAGGTTAAGTAGTGTACCAAATCGCAATATAGATTAATAAATAATTATTTAATTATGACTTTTTTTTTATTTATCTTTTATTCCATTTTTAATTTTGATAATTCACATTGATCCTCTTCGTGGTTACCTAGGATACCTGGACAGGTAGTTTTTGAAAAAATATATGTTAAAATTATCTTGGCTTTTTATTACCTGAGTATCTTGGTATCTTCTAGATTATATATTTTTTCGCATGCAAAAAATCTTGCAGGAAAAGAGGTTGGAGCGAAAAAGTTTATATATTGTTATAAAAAGTTTAAGCTCAAAATCACAACACAAGAAGACAAGATACAGTAAGCTCATTCTGCAAGAATCCAGGGTAGGCTGAGGGGAACTTGGGAACTTCCGTTGCGTTCCCAACACTTTGCGGAACTCGAGACAGTAGTATAGTTTAGTGGCGGAACTCAACTCCGCGAAAAAACATTGAATAGTTGAAAGTTCAAATTAACAAATATTTTCTCAAGTGGGAATCGAATCCCATAGCCTGTCGGCTTAAAAATCACACGATGTGCCCCTGGACAACTATAGGCCTTAGTATATAAGAATATGTAAATTTGTATGCTATGAACTTTTAATATTAGTTAGTTATAATTTTGTCAAATTTCCTTAATGTAGTTTAAAGGGAAATATGTATGTTGTGTACTCTTTATATTTTTATTTTCAATTAGAAATCGAAATACAGTTTTTCATATTTTTACTATTTTTAAAGTGTTATTCCACACTTAGGAAAGAAAAATACTAAATTTAAAAACGTATGAAAATTTGGACGAAGCAGGATTTGAACCTGCGCCTCTTGAAAACCGTTCAAGCGCTCTGACCACTAAGACGGACTGACTGACGGACGGATGGCTTAGTGGTCAGAGCGCTTGAACGGTTTTCAAGAGGCGCAGGTTCAAATCCTGCTTCGTCCAAATTTTCATACGTTTTTAAATTTAGTACAGTTTTTCATAATTTTTGTCTGGTAAACATTTTCATAAATAAAATAAATACACGGTCTCATAATTTTTGTCTGGCCTGAGTAAATTTATATTCAATCTAGAAATTATTTCAACATAAAACAAAATTACGAAAATTTTCTTCCTGAATGAGCGAACATTAACAATTTTCTCGATATACTGGAGTTATAAAATTCAAAATATAAAATAGTAGGTATGTTATAATAAATCCAATATATATATATAGCTCACGATGCTAACGCTCCGACCCGTCAGTAATATGTGTGTGTGTGTGTGTGTGTGTGTGTGTGTGTGTGTATATATATATATATATATATATATATATATATATATATATATATATATATATATATATATGGAGCTCGGCAACCTAGTGTTAAGACACTCCGTTCCCCACTTTCCGTCGAATTTGAAGCATTGCGTGTTGAGTGAGTGGCGGAACTCAACGCCGCGCTTTACCTTATTACCAGAGCGAAGAAATGAACCATTACATATTTAAATTGAAAATATTAAATATTTCATTTTTTCGACTGGGGATTGAACCCACAACCTGTCGGTTACAGTCACACGCTTGTGCCGCTGCGCCACGACAGGCCTCAATCTCAATGAATAATAATATTTATGACAAGAGAGACAAGTTGCAGGTTCGATCCATTCAAGAAAATTAAATATTTTCATTTCATTGCTCTTATAATAAAACAAAACACGGCGTTTAAATTCCGCCACTTAACACGCAATGCCTCAAATTCAGCGGAAAAATGGAATAGTATTTGATACTTACTTAACATTATGTTCCCAAGTTCCCTCTGCCTACCCCACTATGTGCAGAATACAGAGTGTAATACTAAATTTAAATATGTTATAAAAATTTGCACAAAGCAGGATCTGAACCCGCGTCTCTTGGAAACCGTCCAAGCACTCTGAACAACTAAGCCATTCGTTCTCACCAAGCTATGTCAAAATTCTTATACACTTGTTACAACATTATTTATGTTGTTAGCATCTCTATAAGTTATTTATTTTGTAACAAGTTTTTAATATATTTTTAAATTTAGTATTCTTCTTTTCTAAGGGTGAAATAACACTTTTAAAATAGTAAAAATATACAGAGTGTATCTGAAAAATGGAAAAAAATAATAATATTCTTTGTAAATTGAACTAATAATGAAATTAAAATGGAAATAGTTAGAATTTTAAACATAAAAAAAGTATTTACCTCATGCGGTAAGTTCTCAGCTCTGGAGTGTATGTGCATTACTTCTAAAAAGTCAGCAAATGACATTTTACCACCTTTGCCTTTAAGATATCCTGAAAATATATGTAAAAAAGAAAATATATACATTTTTTCAGCTTCACTCCGTATCCTGCACATGCAGGGTAGGCAGAAATGGAATGGGAAAGAATGGGAATCTCTCTGTAAGACTCTCCGTTCCACTTTAGTTCCCCACTTTCCGCTGAATTTGAGGCATTGTGTGTAGAGTAGAGCAACTCAACACTGCATTTTGCTTTGTTACTAGAGCGAAGAAACAATCCTCACTTGAGAAATGAAATATTTCATATTTTCAATTTAATACAATTTATATTTTGTGGGGATCGAACACACAACCTCTCGGTTACTGTCACACGCTTGTGCCGCTGCGCCACAAGCGTGTGACAGTAACCGACAGGTCTTTATCTTTATTCTTGATTGTTGTATATAAATATAAAACTCTCTGTAGTCTGTAGCAATACAAACTTAGCATGAGTGGGCTATTTAAAAATAACAAAAAGTAGAATAAAAAGAAATAATAAAAGGTAGAATTAGTAGAGAAATAAATTTGGAATAGCGTTACTTTATTTTCAGCTGATCTTTCTCCTATAATGTACAAAACAAATGTATTCTTTAATAAGAAATTAACAAGATAAATCTTTATTTCCACAAATAACATATTTTAGAAACAAATTATAAACTGTGCGTTTCCTAAACCTTAAATTTAATTAAAAAGATATTAGAAAATGTTTTTTTTCACCTTCATGTCTTATATCTTAGTCTTAACCTTCAATTATGACATTCTTAGACTTGAGAAGAAGTATTCAACGGAAGAGGAACTCAACACCATCAGATAAAAAAAAGAAATATGAAATAAGATATATCAAACCTGTCAACTCCTGTATAGTGGGGCTCATGCCTAGAGACCTCATAACTACAGTTAATTCATCAAGGGAAGTTATTTGTCCGGACCTAGCAAAGAGATAGAAGCATTCCCTGAATTCTGTAAAATAAAAGAGAGGATTTAAAGAACTTGTCATAATCTTTATTTAAAGTTTAATAACAAAATATGAATCACACATGGCGTTGTATTCTTTTAGTTTAGTCAAATAGTCTCTATTAATAGAATGATTATTTAAATTTTGTAGAAATTATTATAATTCTAAAGGAATTCTATTTTTTTCTTTCTATTTTCTAAAGAATAATAAATATATAGTACTAAAACATAACACAAATCACTTTTACTTAAGTTTTCACTTTGCCTTTTAAGAATTAGGACACTTCCACTACATAATCAAATCAAACTAGTATGTATAGTTTTAAATGTTTAGAAAACATAAAATTACTTAACTTAAATAAAATATTTATATAGTTTAATATTATTTTAATATTTTATCATTTATATTAACTTACCATCAATATCTTGTTCCTTGAAATAACGTGCCTGTAATAGATAAATAACATTAATAAATATGAAAATACTTATATAATATTAAGTTATATATGAACATAATTTAAAATTTACCATTATTAATACTTAGTAAAATAAAATAGAGAAAAAAAATAAAAAGTTAGAAGAAAGTCGAAGTGAAACTTTGTTGATTTGATCATTAATAAATGTTTATGTCAAATATTCTTTGGAGAAGTGACTAATCGATTTTATTTACTAAAATATCGATTTTATCAAACAACAATATGTATTTTATTTGTTAAATAACAATTATTTACAAGAAAGTATATTTAACCGAAAAATATATTTCCAACTAATTTAAAATAAAGTATATCCAACTAATTTTAAAAAAATATCAAAATATAATACGCGCTTTTATTGAGATACTCATAGGGCGTTTTTGGAATTATTAAAACAGCGGTCATAGCGTATCACAGATGTGGTAGAATTCATGTGACTTGACTAATGCTTACAGTTCTGACGGGTCGGAGCGTTAGCATCATGAGTATTAACGTTAATTTGACGTTCCATGTCAAAGTCATTATCGTTTCCTTGATTGCGAAAAATGCTTGAATCACAAGCATTTGACCATCTTCATCGGCTACACCACATACTCCACTCATGTTTATATCAAAAATGCTCAGTTTGGTTATGTTTAACTTGTCGAATTCGTAAGCACACTCACAAGGGGTCCGAATTGTTAATTTAGCTCACAGATATTGGCGCACTCTCTAATTCAGACCCCACGTAAACAGTTTTACTGTTTTGACAATTCGGAAAACGACCACATGTAGTTTTTTTTTAATATTATTAATAATTTTCCATAATTTTTTAGCAAATAATAAATCCTTAAAAATTCTAAAACACAAGCGATATTCCAAAATCAACTTAAAATAAAATATTTAATCAACAATCCAAAAATCAATATTGTCTATGAAAATCATACGATCATTAAAAAAAAAACAAAACATTAATAATCTGTAAGAAGTAATACAAAATTACTCAACAATCTGTGACCATTGATAAGATGAAGATCACCAATCAGCTGACTGACAGCCACGAAGGGGTTACATATCGATGGTGTAATTAACTAAATTGACTAAATTATTACATAAAAGCTTCATGAGAAAGGGTACAGCATTCAAAATATATATTTCAAAAGGCGCCATGATATAAATTATAATGGAGAAAAACCATATACGGTAAGTATTTTTGTTAGATTTATATACACTATGTTTATAATGTAATAATATATTTTATTATATATAAGCGTGCACAAACACACAAAAAAGTTTGAAATCATTGTTTTGTTTCTAATACCTTGATAATAGTCCCCGATAATTGAGTTTCTTCTATATCTTTCATATACGCAGCTCTCAATTACATTTTTATTGGATGTGTAGATCGTTTTCTAATAAGTATTGCAATTGATTAAAGTTTATATGCAATATTATAAGTTAATTTCTTCTCAATGTCACGCTTGTGTTACATATTTATACATAAACAGATATTGTTACTGATATATTTTAGAAGTAATAAGTAATTATTGGTTTATTTTTTATTAGTTCATTGTGAGTTTTAATATTATGACTTCTCCCTGTATTTCATATAACACAGTGTAGGCAACCTAGTGTTAAAGTGGACATAGGCTCCGCCGCTACCATTATGGTGTTTGAGCTGACTGGCATAATTTAATACTTTATTTTGTCTTGTTAACATAAGGATGATATGTAAATAATTTACTACAAGTGCAGGCGACTTCAATTTTGAATATAATTTACTTAACTACTTCCTTACTGTTATCTTTATCAATATCGAATACCTTTTTTTACGATTAATAAACACAATTTGTTTTAATTATATTAAAATATATTAAATATATTAAAATTATCAGTTTATTAATTTTTTAATTCAAAAATGGAACTAAAAAAGACATTTTCCGATACAAAACTCAAATATTATAATGTATAGGAAAATTTTGATAACACTGTTAATTAATTTTATTATTATCTAATACATTGTACTTTATCTTATTTATCTTTACTAATAAAATGTCTAAAACTACAAATAAGATATAATCTTATAAAAACAATCAGCGTTTCACTTTTTCCTGAATATAATATTATAGCTGAGTAGACGGATTTCAACACCGTATGTCGATGGATTGATTCAAGATCGGTAATGGGACAAGTAAAAAAAAAATTGTATTCTACGAGCTCTTTTGTATTGCTGGGCATGCAACTATGAATCTACATAGATAGTAGTGTAGAATAGTATTTTAACATTTTACTTTCAAATTTATTGGTTCTTTGTGGCTTATCTACTGTTAAATATGCCTATATAATTGTTAAATGCTATTTCAACAATTTTTTACTTTAATTCTAATTTTAATTACTTTTCTTTGTATATAATCTATTAAAAATTATAATGTAATTGCCTAAAATTCGGTAGAGAGAAGGAGGTAACGGGGAAACGGAACAGAGTGTCTTAACCCATGTTTCCTCTGTGTGCCCTGCCATATGATACAGTGTGAAGCTGAAAATTAATTATTTTAAAGATATTTTAATTTAGTAAAGCTCTAATGCTTAAAATTTTTTGATTTGTCTCTAATTTGTTTCAGGTGCAATAAAAAATTGTGACGTCAGTTTAAAAAAAATGGACGAACCGGAAACAATACATGCAGTTACAAAGAAACATATAAATTGTAAAGTTTCATAATCATTTCAACAAACCACTAGTCTAATTGTGTTATAGATTTAATTATTTAATATAGAATCTAAAAGAAGATAAAATAATTATTATTATTATTTATATTTAATATAAAAAAAAATTAATTAAATTAATTCCACACATGTATAAAATACAATGTTAGTGTAAGCCAAAGACGTTAAACATTAGATGCTATTAAACGTATGGAATACGAGGAAAGAGAAAGAGGTCGAGAGGAAAGAGGCCGATAGGAAAGAGGTTGAGAGGCAAGAGGACAAAATGGCGGCCACGATGGTGGAGACGCCTCCGCCTCAGCTCATAACTAATATTGAATGGGGTATGATGGATAAAAGCAAGTTTTATCCTTTGTATACATTGAGCAGCTTTACGGGTGGGTATATAGGGTGTTTCTTTTTAATTAATTAATTAATTTATAGTAAAAATAGTTAACTTTTCTTTAAAAAAAATCTCTTATGCAAAAAATCACTATCTTTTCTAGACAAATTGCTCTTAACTAACTGCTGATCCGATTTTGGTAAAACATAGTTAAGTGATATGAACGTTTTGTTTCTTAGTTTCACACTGTATCCACACATAGAAAGGAAGCCAGAGACGACTTGGCAACTAGTGTTAAAACTCTCCGTTACCATTGAACATGTTGTGCATGTTAAGTGACGGTACTCAACGCCGTGCATTGCCGTTCCTTCTATCCTCAGTGAATTAATATTTAATTTGTTTTTTTTTTTCAGTCCGTTGCGCTCTTTACCCTCTGACGTTGATAAAAACGCAAATACAAGTTCAAAGGAAAAAAGAAGCGTACAATGGCGTGTCTGACGCCATCTCCAAAATCTATAGGAATGAGGGCGTGTCCGGATTATACAGGGGGTTCTGGCTTTCCAGTGTAAGTATTGTAGAGTGTGTACAAATCATTTATTAAGAAAAATTGTTAAAATTAAACTAATAACTTGAAAAAAAATTGGATATCTTCAGCTGAACGTATTTTCTCGATTTTTTTTGTATATTTGTCTAATATGCGGTTAAATTTGTATTATTATTTTGTGATAATAAGCCTGAAATATAATTGTTTCTTCGCTCTGGTAACGACGCAAAGTGCGGCGTTGAGCTCCGCCATTCAAGACTTAATGTTTAAAATTTGAGGGAAAGCGGGGAACCTTGTATGGGTGTGAATATATATATATATATATATATATATATATATATATATATATATATATATATATATATATATATATATATATATATATATATATATATATATATATATATATATATATATATATATATATATA
>DWMZ01005219.1:0-11108 GCA_018249855.1 Eueides tales michaeli | reverse complement strand
ATAATGAAAATCCTGTGGACTGATTAATTCTGTGCTTGAACTTTACGGATATATATTTTTGGTGGGTACTGAAATAGAATTGTAATTAATATCTGAAATTTCTATTAATAGTTTCAAGTTTCCAAATTAATTAGATACTAAGGTTTTCAACTTAGAAAATATAATATATAAGTATTTTATAAAAGCTTGTGCAACCAAATTGAAGGTTTTGGAAATTTTATTGTGTAAAGGTTGTGGTATAACCTAATACGCAATAAAAATTGAAGCCAAGGGTCTTGAAACGCGGTCCACAGCGTTTAAATCTTTCTGTAATCCTTGTGATTTTTTGAGTTTCACACTAAACAATAAAATAAAACGAAAAGACTTTGCAATATCATAATCTTTTTTATAATATTATTGTATGTAACGACTAGATTCTACTACTGGGTGGGTAATATTTACATTTGCATCGCTCTGGTAACGTAAATTTTTTAACGGGAACAGATTTCATTCCTTTTTTTTGTTCTGTATACCAAACTCTAGGTTATTATTGAATTATGTCAATCCTTGTTTGATTAAGAGAAGAATATCTATACGATATATACCTTACTATATAGATATTGTTACTTTAGTAATATTAAAGTAGTAAATCGTAAACATTTTACTTACAGAATTGTTTCAGTTCTATTCAGCGTATTTTATTCTATGATATTTCATTTGAGATGTGATGTTTTATTTTCGAAACTTTCATTATTTCTAACGTACAAGCTTCGTTTTTTGAACGTCAAACAATTTACCACTAGTTCACTAAAATTACTGCCTCAGACCTGAGAGGAACTGGCGAAAGAAACTCAGCGGGACATGTCTTTTTTTTTTAATCAAAATTTTACATCATATAATTATGTGACAATGATACATTTGAACCAGCCTGGAGCGAGCATTTTACTCCCACGGCGTGTTATCATTTATAAAATCGTTAATTTGGTAATAACCTTTAACACACAAACGTCTTTTCACTTTTTTTAAAATGTGAAATTGAAAATTCTCGGACGTTTTCTGGAATCCTATTGTAAAAGTGTACACCCTGTCCCATAAAATAATTACGTACTCGATGCAGTCGAGTTACAGGCACACAAATTTTAAGCCTATTTCTAGTATTAATATTACGTACATCACTGATTTTAGTAAACTTATTAATATTTTTCTTGACATACATAACATTTTCAAAAATGTATTGAGATGCAACGGTCATTGTACTAATAAGTATTATTAGGCTATTTTTACTAATTGTATTACAGTGTATGCCTATTCGATATATTTTGTCTACTTAATGTTTTATAATTTTCTCTATAAGTCATTCAAATGTAAATCTTTTGATAAAATAATTGTCTTTAATCGTAAAAATTAAACGGGAATTAGTAAATTTGATAAAAGTAAACATATTATAAAAAAAATGTAATATAAACTCATTATAATCTAGTCCAAGCCTATAGATATATTATCAAGTGAAAATACTTTACAATGGAAACAAAGTATCAAACTCGGACGCTTCTATATAGAAGCATCAAGTTGCATTCAGCTGGAAATTTATAGTAACTAGACCAGCTTTATTTTAAGTTTAGACTGTCTGCGCCGCGAGCTTTTGTGAAAGTTTCGTTTTCATGAAGTCGTAGTTTAATTATTACAGTAGCTGTGAACTTTCATTGATTGTTGAGTGAGTAATGATTTTAATGGAGTCGTTCATTTACAGGTGTGTTACGTAGTATTTATATTATATGTACTATATATGTGGATTTATAGGTCACTCTCACTCTGTCGGTTTCACGCTGTACCCCACAGATACAGGCAGTCAGGGTTGGCTGAGGGAACTTCAAATGAAATATTTAATATTGTAATTTCTTTATTCTACCAACAAGGCCAAGCGCGGAGTTGTGTTACGCTGTTTGGCGGAATTCGGCGGAAAGTGTAAAACGTAACGGAGTGTCTTAACAATTAACATTAGGTTACCAAATTACGAATAAATCGAAGCCCAGTATTTATATTCATCATTCACATGCAATTAATAATATAGTAGTATCTAACATTAGAATAAAGTATTAGACCCTTTTTCCTAACTCCATAAAAGGAGTAAACTGTTTTGAATATTCTATTTTTATTTATCGTTTGCTATGTTTTACCTACGGCTTCGCCATTGAGGTGAAACATTTTATTTTTCACAATAAACATAAAATTATTTTTGTACACAAAAAGTATTTTTTCATTTTAAATGTGTAGTTTCTGACCTCAGCCACGGTTATCATAACAAATTCTTTAGCTATCTATGATTTCATTTATATATTTTTATATTTTCATACATCTACCACATACCTTAAAGTAAATATAATGAAGATTATATCAATTAAATTAAAAAAAAATCATGGCCAAAAACTTACATTGAAGCTTAGAAGCACCGCGATAGATAAGGCTTTTGATAAAACAAACCTCGTTCTAAATAATCTTATTAATGCAGGAGCTACGCAGCCACTGACAGGCAGGTTAAACCCATAACACTCCTTTTATATAGAGGGCTTAAAATCAAGATACAATATGTGCTAAATGACTGAACCTATTCCTTTGTCTAAACAGACAAAGAAAATTCTTGTAATTTAGATATTACTGCGCGTGGTTTCGGTTCCTATAGTGATAATTTTTAAAATCAAAATATCTCCTGTCGGCGTCTATATATCATTTAGCTATACAGTGTATCCCGCACATAGCTTGAAAGGCAGAGGGAACCTGGGAACCTAGTGTTAAGGTATTCTTCCCGTTTCTCACTTTCCACTGAATTTGAGGTATTGCGTGTTGAGTGGTGAAACATAACGCCGCGCCGTGTTTATTTTGTTACCAGAGTGAAGAATTGAAAATATTAAATATTTCATTTCCTTGAGTGGGTATCGAACCTACAACCCGTCTAGTAACTTAATACAAGATTCTCAGGTTCCTTATGCCTCCCAGCTGTGTGCTTTTCGCATATAGGTCACAGAAAATGTGATCTTATTATTCTTAGAAAAACCAATGCCCCACACACTATCAAAATGAATATATGCATTCAGTGAATTACAAAATGACAGAAAGACTGCTAAGCATCGGATACTTCTCGAGTCAACTGGACCTCTCCTTGAGACATATCGTATTTAATTTATTTAAGATTTAATTAGGGAAAAACTCAGCTTCGCGCTGTATTCCCGGACATGGTAGGGAGGTAGAGGGAACTTGGGAAGAAGAAACTTGAGTAAAAAAACAAAAAAAATATAGGTAAAAAGGCTTCAGAATTTTCAATGTTATAAATTCATGTAAATTCCGTGAAGTCGAAACCCAAACTATTTCCTAATTCAATAGAATCAAATATTCTCTAAGATTTGAAGTTTCTGTAACTACCTACTAACTAGTTGAAGTTGTAACTAGAGCTTTATAAAGGCTTTCAGTGATCGTTTGTTGTATATATATTAAGGGTCTAGATATATATGTGCTAATAATTTTGACTATAATTTTTTTGTAAAATATTTATATAATTAATAACAGAACGGAGTGTCTTAACACTACGTTCCCCAGTTCCCTCTGCCTACAGTGCCATGTGCGGGATACAGCGTAAAGCCCAAAAAAATATATTATTTTCAAATATCATTGCTTATTAAATATCCCTATCACTATATTACGCTCTGGTAACGACGTAAATCGCGGCGTTGAGCTCCGTCATTCAACATGAAATGATGCTAGAATTCGGCAGAATCTGAAATACTGAAGTTATATAACAGAATAGTGTCGTCACACTAGGTTTCTAAGTTTCCTATGCCCGCTTTCATATAGTATTTAATACTAAGATCTCTCTGTATACACAGCAATGTAGAGACAAAAGAGAGAAATGCACAAGCCTGAAATAATATCTAGATAGATAGATATGTATGTTCTAATCACTAGGCGTTCAGTCTAGCCTGCATTCCGCTAGCCCAGCTTAAGGTAAGTCTACCGTTTAATGCAGTAAAGCGTGTAACATTCACTTTAAATTGACCGTTTCGAATCTTGAATTGTACGTATTAAGAGTACTCAGGTTATAAAATTAGGTTACTAAGGCGATAAAACTTGGTGTTCAGATGTGAGCTAATAATAATAATCATTAAAAATATAGTTTTTTATATAAGTAAGTATTATTGTTGAGGTTTGTCGTGGCGCAGGGACAAAAGTGTGTGGGTGTACACGTGACAAGTAATAAGGCAAAACGCGGCGTTGATTTCTGCCTCTCGAACACTAAATATACTCAAATACTTCGAACATCGTAATCCTCAAAATCTGCGGAAAATGGCTAAGGAAAACGTTTTAATGAGAACAGAGTGTCTTGCCACTGGGTTTCCAAGTTCCCTTTGCTTATCCTGCCATGTGTGTGACACAAGATGAAATTGAAAAAAAAAAAATCTTTTTCAATTTATTTTCTATTATTTAGAATAATTTATATAATTTATCATCATGCTATCATGTTGCAGTTCAACGGCAAGCAATACGCGTTGGTTGCCGGTTCGATTCTCAGTCGCAATAATAAGTGTATTTTATTACACCGCTCTGGCAAAACAAAACGCGACATTGAATTGTGCTTATAAACACGCAATGTCTCAAATCTGGATGAACCTTTGTCTTTTTTCTTAACTTTTTATACATATCTTACTTCTATTTCATCATTATCGTTATATATCATCATTATCATTATATATTATAATAATTTTAATAATAACTTCATTTCTATTTCGTCATTATCATTGTATATTATAATAACTTAAATGCATCGAGTACAGCTCTAAACTCTATGTAATATTCTACGAAGCATGTTACGGCCTTAGCTCCGGCTAACGAGGCGAATGGTAAGGTGACACTGCCGTTGTACGTTGTACTGCAACTGTGCGATTTTAATTGTATTTATGTATGTGTGTAGCTACTTGAGTAATTTGTGTTGAAATTGTGTGTTTGACTTTTGCATTTTTTTTTAATATTAATTGTTTAAAAAAGAGGCCTGTCAAGCGTGTGACTGTGACCGGCAGGTTCTGGGTTCGATCCCCAGTCGAGGAAATGAAATATTTAATATTTTCAATTTAAATATTTAATGTTTCATTTCTTCGCTCTGGTTCCGCCACTCAACACGCAATGCCTCAAATTCGGCGGAAAGTGGGGAACGGAAGTGGAACGGAGTGTCTTAACACTAGGTTTCCGGGTTCTCTCTGCTGACCCTGCCTCGTGGAGGATACAGCGTGAAGTTAAAAATAAAAAAAAATTGCTTAAATTATGGCTCGTGCTAGGATTATTTAATGATATTTCAATTCCTTATAACTTTTTTTAATAAAGTATCTTTTTTATGAGATTGAGAGGTTTGTTTTCTTTGTATTTTATACACTCCCGATAAACCACCTTTCTAAGATTAGTATAATCGTCTATTGCTTGTTAATTGGTAACCAAAAAGTTTTCATATATTATCGGCTTCGACTGATAAATCCGTTTTGTTTGTTATTATATACTCGTACTTTTATACCACCGGAAAAAAATTGTATAAGAATAGACGAATGGCATAATATAAATGAGTTGTAAGAAGCGTATCAGAATTTGAAGAAGCTTGGTGAGAAAGTATGGCTTAGTTGGCCAGAGCGCTTGGACGGTTTCCAAGAGGCGCTGGTTCAAATGCAGCTACGTTAAAATTTTTATACATTTTTAAAGTTAATATGTTTTTAATACTATATTTAAAAAATTTATATTTAAAAAATTGACTTTTTTTTTCTTTTATATGTAGTATAAAACATATCAAGTGTCGAAAAACTATAAGCTTTCAGACCAAATACATATACTTAATTTTATACTACAATGTTATAAAACATTTTTGTCAGTTTTGATAATTTTAATTAATAAGCCGGCTAAAGCCGACGATGTATACAAATTATGACCTCCCCATATTCTGTATGTAATTTCCTTCATATTTTCACACATTATATTTATTGTGTTTGCACTAGTCTATATACCAGTAACAATATACTGAAATTCGCATGTATAGGAATTCTAAAAAAAGGTAAAGGCCACCGTAATGCGTTCGATACCTATTCGGGCTCATAATTTTCATCTCCTCGCCCTGGTTAAAAACTAAGGGCGGCGCTGAGTTCCTCTACTCAAAGCCCAATGTGCTAATAATTGTGCAGAAGAGATGCCAGCATCACATTTTACATTCTGAATATAAGATAAGAACGAAGATGCTAATTATATCTGTTAATGTATACTATGTTAATTTTTTATACGTGATTTTACCATTTGGACTGACCCAATGAAAAAAGATAAAGGTATTTTGGCACAAAGCCCTGTCTGTACACATGTATATGTAATAGGGTGAGGTGAAAATTTCAGAATTTTTAATGTCATCATGTTCAATATTCTAAATATAGACAAAGTTAGTGTCGAGATACTCGGTTTCTCACTTTTTGCACATTTTTTAGGATATTGCGTGTTGAGCAGCGGAGCTTAACGCCGCGTTTGTTCATGTAATCAGAGCGAGGAGATGAAAATAATTTATATTCACGAGTAACCGAACTCATTATGATAGCTTTTACAACACCACGACGGTCGATACGGCGTTAAGAACTGCTTTTTTAGTTATAAGTTTATGTTTAAACTTGACATCAGACGTGTCAATAAATTGATTTTCTGATCTCCATTAATATAAAATGTAGAAAAGAGAAGAAGATATTGAGTTAAAACGGGTTTATTTACATCTTTCAAGAAAGTGCTTGTAAATTGAAAAATGTAATACCAACATTCAAACTAAAGCATCATTGTTATGATAATAATTCTTACTGAATTCCTAAGAAAATTGTTGTATTTCTCTGAATAGTATATACAATAGATGAGTTATTAGGACGAAAAAACTTGTTTTTGTTTATTCTATTCTGCATTAAACTGATCTGATCTCAATACAAACAACTTGTAGTAAGATATTGTTTTAGATTTTTTTATTTAATATGGGTTAAGATACTCTGGAGTATAAAAAATGGTCTAAAGTGAAAGTTTTTTTTATTTAAATTGATTGATATTTATACGAGTTACGGTTTCATATTTTTATAGTATTTAGTACAGATATAAATGCTTTTTTTTAGAAAACGTATGAAAATTTAAAGTAGCAGGATTTCAATCTGCACTTTTCTTTTATATATCAGCTTCACGTTTTATCCCGCTCATGGCGGGGTAGGCAGAGGGAACTTGGGAACCTAGTGTTAAGACACTCCGTTCCACTTCCGTTCTCAACTTTCCGCTGAATTTGAGGCATTACGTGTTGAGTCTTTTGCCTTATTACCACAGCGAAGAAATGAAAATATTAAATATTTAAATTTGAAAATATTAAATATTTCATTTCCTCGAGTGGGTATCGAACGCAGAATCGGTCGGTTACAGTCACACCCCTGTGCCGCTGCGCCACGACAAGCCTCTCATTATAATCTGGGTAATAAATATTATAATGTGTTTTAATTTTTACTAATTATGTATAAAATTGACGCTAAAAGTGAAAAACGGAGTATTTTTAGGACTATATTCTACTTTCTATTTGTCTAACCTGCTTTGAGGATTCAAAAATACTAGATTCTAATCCAGGGCTTGTGTCAGTAAGATATCATATCGGTTGATTGTTTTTGCATACATACATCTCATATGGAAAGGGATCCTTTTTCATCAGGGCCAGATTCAAAATCAGATCACATAGTAGTAGACCTGTTGGCGCAGGGACACAACCGAATACGGTGGCAAAGCGAAGCGACCGAAACGCGACAAGGGATTGTGGGTTCGATCCCCACTCGAGGAATGTGTCATACATTTAATATTTTCAATTTAAATATATAATATTTTCATTTCTCGCTCTGATTCGACTCAATACGCAATGCTTCAAATTTGTCGGAAAGTGGGAAAAGGAACGGAATCTTAAACTGTAAAGACTCCGTTCCGTTCCCCACTTTCCGTAGTCACTTTTAGTAGGCAGAGGAAACTTGGGAACCCACTGAGGTTCCCAAGTTTCCTCTGTCTACCGTGCTATGTGCGGGATACAGCGTGAAGAAACAAAAACACCTAGTATCAACAATATCAAAATAAATAGAAATCATTTTAAAATAGCTCTTAGAAGAAGGTTAAGAAACTAAATATAAAAATAACTTCTAATCAATAAAGGCCATTTGCCTGTAATTGACATTTATCGAGTGTCCGCTACAGGTCACCTTATTTATTGAAACATAATTATATAATGTTATTTAAGGAATATGTATATCGTAATGCCATAGTGGCCTGTTGGGGCGCAGCGGCACAAGCGTGTGGCTGTAACCGACAGGTTCTGGGTTCGATCTCCAGTCGAGGAAATGAAATATTTAATATTTTCAATTTAAATATTTTATATTTCAATTCTTCGCTCTGGTAAGAAGGCAAAGCGCGGCGTTGAGTTCCGCTACTCAACACGCAATGCCTCAAATTCGGCGGAAAGTGGGAAACGGAAGTGGAACGGATTGTCTTGACACTAGGTTCCCGGTTCCCTTTACCTACCCTGCCTTGTGCGGGATACAGCGTGATAATAAAAAAAAAGAAATAATGCCATCGTAGTTTGTTACCTGAACATAAGGTGTATGTTCAATTTCCGTCCAAGGTTTTTTATATTTGTTAATGTCAATTTTTGTTTTCAATTACCAAAATGATTTTAAAGCTATAGTTCTAGCTCTAGCCGTTTTAATGATACGTTTCAAATACGTTATCAAAATACGTTTTTATGTAATTTTAATTTATCCAATTTATCAAATAATCAGAGATATGAGTTTCGGCAGGTTGTGGGTATGATCCTGATAATGATAATATGTAAATTTCTTTGCTCGGGCAACAAGACAAAGCGGCGGCGGAGAGTGCCGCCACTCAACACGCAAAGCCTCAATTTAGGAATATAATATAAGTTACTTATATATTCAAATTACCTAAGGCAAAATGCGGTGTTAAGCTACGCAACTACTCAACGCTATATCCCTTCTTAATGAGATAGACAGTAAAATAATATGAGATTTATTTAAAACTATTCAGAGATAGCAGTCAATAAATCAGACAATCTAACAGTCGATTAGCAAAAGGCAGTGGCAATTTGCAATTAGGCACAATTAATGCCGGCCGCGGCGGAGGTAACTTCGTAGAGTTGTTTCATGTACTAGTAGCTACGATTTACTAGCTTGATGTTGATTATGTTTAATGTCTTTTGTCTTGGATTCCTTTTTATTTATTATATATAAATAAAAGATAAAGTAAAAATATTATTATATTTTAAAAAGGTTATCAATGGCGGACTTGTCTCTAAAAGAAATCTCTTCCAGCCAACCAATGAATGTGGAAGAGAAAAGCGCGTAGTAAACAAACTATTAACTTAATAAAAATAAATACATATCATACATATATTTCAAAAAAATCCATACACATACACATATATACTAGCATACATACACTTATACATACATACAATAAACATAAATATTATATATACATAAATATATGATTAAAAAATACAAATTCATATAGACGATGTATATACACAAAGACAAAAGAAAGACAAAAATATATTAATAAAGTTAAAAATAAAACATATAGGGCTAAATTATTCGTTAACACTTTCGAGTAAATGCTTTTTTAGTCGGGATTTAAAGAAAATCAACGAAGGGCTTTTCTGAATATAATTGGGCAAATGGTTCCAAAGGGATGCAGCATATACGGAAAAGGATTTTTAGAAGAATTGTTTAAGGAAACATTGCCTCAAATTCGGCCAAAAGTGAAAAATGGAACGGAGAGTCTTAACTGTAGGTTTCTAAGTTCCCTCTGTATACTACTCACTAACTCTCTAAATTCAGTTTTGTAAAGGTTAATGTATAAACACGATGTACGTGTGGCGTTGAGTTCCGCTATACACGCAACGCCTCAAATTCGGCGGAAAATGAAGATTGTAATTGGAGCTTTACAATAGATTCGTAAATTCTCCCTGCCTACCCTGCCATGCCATATACAGCGTAAAGCTAAGGAAACAATAAGAACATACGTAACTTTTCTATGAGTTTAATTTGGCAACTTCACTTGCTTTTAAATGCCCTTTTTACCAATATTATTAAAAATGTTGAATAATCAATGTAAGTGCAATGTAATAAGCCAAAGCGCGGCGTTGAGTTCCGCCACTTAACACGCAATGCCTCAAATTCGGCGGAAAGTGGGGAACAGAAGTGGAATGGAGTGACTTAACACTAGGTTCCCGGGATCCATCTGCCTACCCTGCCTCGTGCGGGATACAGCGTGAAGCTTAAAAAAATGTGCACGCCTGCATTTTTAAACCAACTAACTTACTTGGTAAATTTGAACTTTATACGCCTCGTGGTCTCGACTGATTCTAAAACAAATATTTGTTCACTATGTGTGTATAAGCAAGCATTTTCTCTTGTTGCATGAATTGCGTGTACCGTCGTGCCATTTTATGCATCCTTCTGATAATATTTTTTAATGGCGGCGTTTTATATATATAAAAATAATGTAATAATATGTGTGTGTAACAGAATCATAAGGAACAATGAAGAAGATTTTTTCGTTTCCTCGAATAGGGATCCACCCACAACCTATCGCGTTTATAATCATGCCCCTGCAGAAAAATATTTTCTATATTTTCGTCTCTCTACAATAGTTTTGATATCTAATACATATTTGAAATTTTACCCTAGACCTAAGCGTTTCTTAGAAGCGTACCGATTATATGTGGTATGAAAAAATATTTCAGCATTCCTTCCTTATACTGAATCCTGCATTTGCTAAAATAATCAAATATGCTGGGGAAATGCGAAAGGCGGTCAGCATTCCACAATTTATACAAAAGAATATCGCAAAATACAGTTTAAATTTAATGGCGAATATTTAATAAAACATGAAACCACTTGTATTAACTGTTGCAATAACTGTATGTATTTTTATTTTTCTAGTGGTACGGAAATAGCGTCGTATTGGAAAGTGGAGCATGAACGATTTGATAATATTTTATATAAAGCCTATTTATTTTGCAAAGCTTTTTGCTTTGAGTCTTGATATAG
>DWMZ01005218.1:0-11108 GCA_018249855.1 Eueides tales michaeli | reverse complement strand
ATATATATATATATATATATATATATATATATATATATATATATATATATATATATATATATATATATATATATATATATATATATATATATATATATATATATATATATATATATTATACGATTAACGAAGAAAAAATGAAGAGGATCCTATCGTACTAATGTAAAAATGTGATGGAGTACGGTACCACTTTTCTAGATATTGCGTAACGGAACTAAACGCCGCGCTTTTTCTTTTCAGCAGAACGCCTTCGCTCTCTCTCTCTCTTTAAATGAAGTGATTAAATAACTAATTTACCTCAAGTGAGAGTCGAACCCACAACCGCTACGTCGACGTACGTACGTGACGTACGTTTTATGAAATATTTTTTTAACTATATACATGTATAATTTCATCACTTAACATGTAAAGCGTAAAGCTACTATATAAAACATAATATTTGTATGAACAATACGAAAAGAGGAAAGCTCACTTATTAGCAGGTGTCAATTACAAATTAAATTTTGACTTTGACTATTTTGCATAGTTTTGTCATTTATGACGTACTATTAATTAAACTGCCTTTGAAACGAATGTAAAGTGATTTTTTATTATTTGTATGGGTATTTATCATTCTAAACAAATAGAAATGTGAATGTCAGTTTGTTTGTTTCAATTTTACGGCCAAATTACTCATTAGCGTGGTGGAACCTTCTTGCCAGAGCGAAAAGAATAACACCATAAAGTATTTTAATTTTAAAATATTATATATTTCATTTCCTCAATTGTGCATCGAACTGACAACCTGTCGCGTTTTCAATTTCACTTTTGCGCCCTTGCCCCACGATAAGCCTCGAACTATGTTGATAAAAAAATTTAAATGAAAATATTTTCCTGTTGACAAAAAAATTTAAATGAAAATATTTTCCTGGAAATACTATCTGGTTCTATTTCCAGGAAAATATTTTCAATAACTATCTGGTTCACAATATATAGCCTAAACTCGACATGTTTACCTGTTACCTTACTATATCCTGCATATGGCTGGTAAAGCAGAAGAAATTTGAAAACTTAGTGTAAATAAATCTTGTTCCTTTCCCCACTTTACGGCAAATTTGAGTAATTGCGTGCTAAGCGGTGAGATTCAAGGCCATGCTTTTGCTTCGTTATCGTAATATGAAATATTTCTGTCCACCGAATGGAATTCGAACCCATCGAGCATCGCATTAAAAGTTACACGATGTACCTCCACGCCACGAAGGTTTGCTCTACCACAATAGAGAAATTAAGCAATTTTTAGCTTCACGCTGTATTTCCTACATGGTAGCCATAAAATGTGGTTGATACAGTGTAAAGCTGGCAGCAGACCAGGGAATTAAAAAAAATCGTTTTAAAAGACTCCGTTCCGTTACCGGTGAATTTGAGAAAATTAACTATGAAACACTACATTTTCTTGAGTTAGAAAAGAACCCATAAGATCCTATCGCGTTCACAGTCTACTTATACTCCTACTTTAATACAAGAAAACATATAATAGATCAAATATTACCGACACAATAGCAATGTGCTTTAATTGAATCATCCTGCCTGCGGTTTAATGTATTTATGTATTGTATAGGAGATTACGATAGTATTATATTACTTGTTCATGTAGAGATATGTATTGGAAACGATTTTGTTGGTGTGGACCTTATTGTTCTATAGTTAATATTGTTGTTAGACCTTAATAGATATTAATATAGCTACATAATGTATTAAATGTTTCGTTTTCCGCATATAATTTAATATATAAAGTTAAAGTGATTAGCGGCAGTGTTTAACACCGCCGATTTGTCTTCAAGGAGAGGGGATATGAAATAGTATATTTTATTGAATAGAGATATACATAACCGTTGCCGTTACGTGAACGTGGCTGAGTTTAACGCCACGCTTTGCTTTTTTCCCAGAGCGAATAAATGAAATATGAATATTTGCATCATAGATGGGCATAGTCGGTATTCATAAACTTTTTAAAACTTGCTTAATTAGTCGACATAGGTGGAGCATTGAGAGAATTTTTTTTTCGAGTGAACTGAAAAGTCCCTAATTTTAAAAATATTGCCTTTTTCATAGCGCTAACGTGAACGTGGTAGTGTTTCTAGCAATTAGTAAAGTTGAATACATGTATGATTTTTTTTGAATTTTACACTGGTACTTCTCATTCTATTTTTACATACACACACACACACATATATATATATATATATATATATATATATATATATATATATATATATATATATATATATACATATATAAGGTAAGATATAATAAATGGAATGTCTTAGTTGCCTTTTTTAACTAGAATATAAATAGCTGACGCAAAAAGAATTTTTACCTTTTATGAATATCTTGTTCATTCGAGGCCATTGTGGAGCAGTGGTTTAACGCGATAGTAATGAGTTCTAGTACTCGTGAAGTAAAGAACGGCGTTGTGCTATGCAATGTTAAAAAAATAATTTCTCCCTAACACTTTGCTGTATGCATGATAAAATATTTTTACTCGTTGAAAATAAAAGCTTCACATATATCTCAGTAACAGCATTAAACTAATCAATACATAACTATAATCGTTGTAGAAATATCTAGATACAGAATTTTTGATGGATAAAACAGTCTCCTAAACTAGGTTCTCTATACTGACCTGCCGTGTTATAATATGTGAGAAAAAAGAGAAGCCAGAGAAAAATGTCTAGAGAAATGGGCTTCTTAAGAGAAATAACTATCGGAATTTAACAGACCAAGCTTATTGTATCTATATAATAAAACAATTCTGTGGTAAAACGAGTCACTGCGCGTGGCGCTTCGATAAATTGAAAGCTGCTAAGTGTTTAATTCTGGAGAGCTTTAAGTCATTAATGTTTTTTTGGTTGAGCTTACAGTAAGCTTTATTAGTAAATATTAATAGTTTGATTTTTTTTTGAGTCAATTGTTAACCCACAATTACCTACCTATATTTAGGTGCTTATCTACCTACAATAAAAAGCCTTTATTCTCTACATCCTCACTTAGTAGGTAGGTAGGTAGGTTTTACCACTACATTTTCAAGTTTCCTCTACCTACCCTAAGATTTGCGAGATGTTAAGTTAAAAGAAAATATAAAAAAAACAGGAGAAATAACTTAGTCTTAACACAATATGTCATGGCTTAAATTATTTTTTAATTTTATATGATGAGTATATGAAAAAAACTTTAATTATGAAATAAAAAGTTTTTCAACTGGTACACTAAAAAAAATGTACACTTCTGTATAGAACATGTAAACGTTTATTTAACTATCAAGAGCGCTTTAGCCTTTAATATTCTATTGTAATAGTTAGAGAGTATAAAATTACAGTCTATTTAAGTTTCTATCGAATAATAAATAAGGTGCTGTGGCAGGTTGACAAAGGGGCTGATTAAGGTAGAGACATTAAGTTGTAGTGAACCAGCGCGTAATTGATGCTTTTATTAAGTCAGGAAATCTTTGTTTCATTTTTTTTAACTTCACGTTGTATCCCGCTGCCATGTGCAAGGTAGGGAGAGGGAACTTGGGAACCTAGTGTTAAGACACTCCGTACTACTTCCTTTCCCCACTTTCCGCCGAAGGCATTGTCTGTTGGGTGGCGGAACTCTACGTGCGTCTTGCCTTTACTTTGGTTCAAATTCATTAAGTAAAACGATAAATAATGTTATTTTTTCACTTTTCCGTATATAGTCCCATATATACAGGGTAAGCAAAGGGGAAATGAAAACCTAGCTAATATTTAAATTTCTATCGAATAATAAATAAGCTGTTGGAGTATTAGGTAAATGTAATATTATTTTTTCATTGAGTAAAATATATCAGCTACAAAATAACTACTTCGATCGGGTTTGTATGTGGGTATGACTTATTAAAAATGTTTCTTTTTTTATTTTTTTATTTTTTTTTATTTATTTGTCTTTATTGCACACGAATAACAATCAATATAAAAGAAAAGAAAAATCAAGAAAAATAGGCATGCAAAGGCGGCCTTATTGCTTCAAGCAATCTCTAACAGGCAACCTTAAGAAGAATAAAAAAAAAAAAATGACTAGTGAAAAGAGAAATAGCGTAACAGTGCAAATTTTATTTTAAAATAATAAATAAACACAATATAATAAATAATAAAATGAAAATAATAATAGTATATAACAACTTTACACAAAATATTTTAATGTCAATAGAATATACACACATACACATACACATACTACCCTTTATTTATTGTAGAAAACATAGTGTTAAAACAATCTATTCTTTTTAAGACACTTTTGACCCTCATTTATTGCCAAAATTGAGGCATTGCGAGTTGCATGGCGGAAATCGACGGCAGGTATCAACCAAAGCGAAAAATCAAAATATTGTTTTTTTTTATTTCATCAAGTTGGGATCGAGCCCACAAACTGTCGTGCTTACAGATGCATTCTTGTGCTCCTGCGTCATGACATGTCGTGAGATATCTCACGACAGTTAATAGTATAGCTGAGAGTGATCATGTTTTCTCTACCGACTCTACTATATCTAGAAAATGTTTTTTTAAAACATAAACTAAAATATTTAATTTATATTTAGTATTTTCACTGGTCTATAGATTTCTTTTAAGATAGCGAATGAAAATTTTAAAGCACTTATCGCCTTTACAGTTTTAGTTTGAATTTAAAATTTAACTTTTTATCGTCGCTTGACTTACGATACACAGTTTAAATAAAGATTAGCATAAAAAACACATTTTTTTAGCTTTACGCTGTATTGAAGATTCTAGTGTTAAGAATTTAACGCCACCTTTTGCCTCGGTTCCTTTATCAGATAGAGAAAAATGAAAATATCAAATATTTTTGAATGGAAAGTAAAACAAATCATGCTTACAGTTACATCAACCACATTACCGTAGCATGTACAATTTTGCAACTTAATATAAAGTTTGATGTACAAACACTTTCTGTAGTAGAGAAATCTTCTGTTATTTTTTATTAAAAAACCTTGAAGACTGGAGAGATTTAAAATTAAAACAATAATTAGACAATAATCAAAGTGAAACAAGCATTTATATATAAATAAAGACAATAATTGATATAAATGGTCCAGTACAAACGATTCAGTTGAATAGTAAACGTCTAAGCTAAGTTTGTAACTTCCAACTAATAGTCTATAGTTTTAATGAAGTATCAATACCGCAAACAGGCGTGTCGTGGCGCAGGCACAAGCATGTGACTGTAAATGAGACAGGTTATAAATACAATCCCCGCTCGAGGAAATTAAATATTTAATATTTAGAATTTTATTATTTAACGTTTTCATTTCTTTGCACTGGTAACAAGGCAAAGCACGGCGTTGAGTTTCGTTACTCAGATTCGGCGGAAAGTGGGAAATGAAAATGTTTTGATGGGAACGGAGTATCTTAACACTATGTTTCCAAATTTCCTCCGCCAGAAGCTATAAAACTGAGAATTGAATATTTAACTATCATAAATACATTCAGACATCATTATTCAACCGTTTCCATTAATACCTCTATGATAAGCTTGTTCATGGTATATTTCATATCGTGAATAGCTACAGCAACTCTGATCTAGAATTTGAATTTACAGTCGCCGTGTTGAGAACAATAACCTTATTTAAATGTATAGACAGGTTTATTATGGAGCATACGGGACAATATACGGATTTTTTAATTTTGTTACTAATATTTTAAATAAAGTTTTAGAAGGTTTTTTCTAAAATGAACATAAAGTTAAAGCTTTCATAGAAAGCAGTAATGGTTTGAAAAACCGTATTAAAAGTAGTAAAAGCTGTAAAATGTAATAATTTACTATAAATTGTGAAAAATGTGTTTTATATGTACTTTTTTTTCAACTTCACGCTGTATTCTGCACATGACAGGGTAGGCAGAGAAAACCTGGGAATCTAGTGGTGTGACACTCCGTTTCACTTCCGTTACCCAGTTTCCTTTGAATTTGCGGCATTGCTTGTTGAGTGGCGAAACACAACGCCGAACCTTTGCCTTATTTATTTATATAAATGAAACATTAAAGATTTAAATTGAAAGATTAAATATTTCAATTCCTCGAGTGGGGATCGAACCCACAACTTGTCGGTTACAGTCACACGCTTGTGCCGCCGCGCCACGACAAGCATCAAACCTCAAAATATACAGTTTTAATTAGAAAAATAAAAAAACTACTTTTCACATTTTCAAAGCCCTTTTCCAGGCTAGAGGTAGAAGAAAAATTGAAAATTCATATTTTTTTTCAATGTAGTTCTTGGACAGTATCTTAGAGGCGTAGATTTAAGTCATATATATAATTTTTTATCACCATAACGCTGTACCCAGTTCAAATCAGGGTAGGCAGAGAGAAATTGGGAACCTAATGTTAAGTAAAGTTCCCATTAAGACACTTACATACCACCCCAATATTATTTTAACTAAAAACTCGTTAAAAATTAACCCTTACCTAATAAAATTGTAAATAAACAGGAGAATATGATAATTATTAACAAAATTACCTTCACACTCGCAACATACCTTGTAGCATAAATTTAATTTGTGTAATTAAAATTATACGTTCAATTTGCACATAACAATTTGTGATAATGAAACTTTTATGTGGAAACCCTTTCCTTCAGCTTCACGCTGTATCCCGCACATGGAGATATAATCAGAGGTTACTTAGAAATTTAGTGTTAAGACACTCCGTTCCATTATTCTATTAAATATACTAATTATTACTATAAGGTTACGTAATGTTTTCTCAAGGTTTCTTATAGAAAATAGTTCGTTTCGAAACCGCTCACGTTTATGAATCCATTCTTTACTTCAATAAAATACACTGATAATTGTTTTGCATATATTTTGTGTATTATGATTTAAAGTGATTTTTTTTCGATGATTTATAATTTGGGCGTAATTATATAATATTTTTTTAAATATATTTTAAAATATTCTATGTTAAATGTTATATGGTATACCTTTAGTTTATATACTTTCATTTATTTGTTATAATATTTAGTTTAAAATATGCCGTATATATTAATTTTGGCCTCAAATTTTTATTCTCAATCTCTCGTAAATGTAATTTAAAACTTCTTAAAAAGAAAAAAATAAAAATAAATAACAACTCCCAATCAATTTTTCGCATAAAAATATAAATTACAAACTTTCACCAAACTTTACATCAACCGAACCAAACTCAACTCAAAATTAAAAAAGAAAAATAAAAAAACGATGGTAGACATAGAAAAAAAGACACTTACCCCGTATTAATTCCGAAACACGCACATTACACTTATAACACTTCACTTAAACACGTCATAACACACTTGTACCAGTATACGTCCAGCGACATCCACTATCAACACAGTTCTAGCCCCTCCAAGCGACCGCACGCATGCGTGATACGGTGTACATAAATCTGATGTTAGCGGGACACGGTTTTATGTCAGTGTGTCTTCTTAGATTTTTTCTTGTAACTAAATTTTTTTTTTCACTTTTTAGTCATATCCTATAGGCATGTTGTGGCACAGGAGCATACCTGCCTGCATACTCGATAGATTGGGTTCGATCCCCACTCGAGGAAATGAAATGTAATACTAAGTTCCTAAGGTCTCTTTGCCTAAGCTTCGTATCAAAGCTATTTCATATATTCTTCAATTTTGTTTTCTTGGACATTTAGATATATAGAAAATCGTGGCGTTATTAGTTTTCGAGAAAAGTCGGAAAAATTTGTTTTTGAGCTCTCTTACACTTTTAAGTCTACCGACTTGCCAAATTTCAATATCTTAAGTCCAATAAGTTTGCGATACGTCTGTTAAGTTACACAAGACGTAAAATTTAGATGCGTTAATCTAAACTACTCTCACATTCCATAATAGGCATATCTATAAATAGATTATTCATAGAAATTAAGTAAAAAAAATGGTAATCCTAACATTAGTATTTAGATTAATATTGTAGCAGCACAAGCTCATTTTTAACAAAACAAACTCAGACAAATAATATTTATTCAGCTTAGAACAGGTTTATCTGAAATTATATATAATTTTATTGTGTGTGTTTACTAAAATTTTTGAATGTAGAAAGAATCGAAAAAGGTATTTTTTACTTACTGTAATAAGGCAAAGCGCGGCTTTAAGTTCCACCACTCTGCACGTAATATTTCATGTAAGAGAGTACTAAGGCAGGATTGCTGAAAGTTTCTACGGGAACAAGAAGTACTAACGCTCGTCTTAAAATCCACACAAGCTGGGCTACCTATATACAGCGACTAGTTGAAGATACGATATAAACCATAAAACTAGAAGCAGAAAGGAGTGACAGATCACTCCAGAATCTTGATCCAACATTGAATTCTTCTTTACCCAAACGACCAAAAATAAGAAAAAAATGTGCTTCTTGTCAGTATCCAGCAGACGGCAGTGTAGGCAGAGAGAGCTTGGAAACCTAATGTTAAGACACTCTGTTCTATTTCCCACGTTGAGCTTTGCCTTGTTATCAGAGCAAAAGTTGAAACATTCAATTTTTAAATTCAAAATATTAAATATTCACTTTTTTTGAGTGGAGAATGAACCCATAATCTATCGCATTTACAGTCACACGCTTATACCCCTGCACCGAGACAAGTCTCAACAAATGTGTTAGGTGAAAATAAAATAAAATTAAACTAAATTTCTAAACTTGGCCATATTTAGTACATGAAATTTCGTAATATATTAAACCTGTAAACACAATATATATTTCGAGCTAAAATGTTTCCTTTTAGTATATTTGAGTTTCAACATAAAATACGTTTGCAGAAATGAATCTTTGGTTGCTTTAAAGGAGCATTGCTCAGTAAATAAATATTATTTCGTTTTAAAGCCACTGTAGCGCAGTTATGCAGTGTCTCGCGGAACGTTTAAGGTCTCCATTCACAATACACACAAAATTATGTATATATTGGTCTATTTTTTTAACCTGAGGTCTGCCTCTGTTAACGTTTATTAAACTTAATTTTAAAAACGTATTATTATTAATTATATTGTACTAAAGTTTAATATTGAAATTTATGAGGCCTGTCGTTGTGCAAGCGTGCGACTGTTAACGCGACAGGTCGTGGTCGTGGGGATCGCCCACTGGAGGAAATGAAATGTTTAAAATTATAATGTCTTCGCTCTGGTAACAAGGCAAAGCACGGCGTTCAGTTCTGTCACTCATTGGCGCAATGTCTCAATGTAAGTGGAAAGTAGGTAAGAGAACGGAGTGTCTTAAAACTAGGTTCCCGAGTTACATATGGTTACTTTTCTATGTGCGGGATGTAGAGTGAAACTAAGAAAAGAGTGAAATTATATAGAAGTATAATATTAATACGTGTTAATATTTTTTTTTGCAAAAGATACACACATTGCGTATTTAATATATTATATTACGTTCTTATAATCCCATTCTGTTTGATGTTCCTAGAACACTGACAATTTTTCTTTAAGTTACCCGTAATTAGAAGAAGCGAGAGGCTGTGGGTCCGATATCGAATCAATCTAAAATCTAAATGAAATATTTAATGATTTATTTTCGATTTGGTAACGAGGCAATGCACGGCGTTGAATTCCGCCATTCAACACACAATGCCTCAAGAATTTCAATGGGAAACGTGAGTGTCTAAGTGGGAACGGAATGTCTTAACACTAGATATCCAGTTTCTCTGTTTCTAATTATCTATATATGAGCTACGGCGTGAAGTTACTAAAACCGGTGACTTGCGAAACGCAAAAAGTTACCCAAGAATTTTAGTCATTTTTTTTTATTGAAACCTTTGATTAGTAAATTTGATGGGGCTGTGACTCTAGGTATCTTATCACAAAGCTTTCTGTCTCTAGAAATATATAATATATATTGAAAATTTTGTTTGCCGGCTCTTCATAGCATAACCCCCTTTCTCTGTGTTATCTTAATTCAGGATTAAAAAAGTTTGTAAATATCAATTTGAATAAAAAATATCTTGATTTTTTTTTATGAATATGTTATTGTGAAAATTGTACGTAATTATATATACGTACGTAATTATATATATAAAGTTTTACACATTTTTTCATGCTTAATCCCGTACTCAACAGGGTATCACAATAGGTAGAGGACCTGGTAAACTCATTATATGATCCATTGACTCCACTCCATAAAAAATTTCAGTTACAGCGAAGTTTGGAGGTATTACGTGTAAAGTAATTACCTCAAAAATTTGGTATAAGACAAGTAGAGTTCAACGCCACACTACATTGCGGCGAAGTCGACTTCGTTACTAGAGCAATACAATTAAAATATGAAATACTCGTACATCAGTTGTACGTACGTGAGAATAGAACCCACTATCTATCACATTTACAATCGTTAACTTGTGCCCCACTAGCACGCATCAAGGTATTCAATAATAAAAACAACCAAACACAAAAAGCTTACTTAACGTATCAAAGTAGACAGTGTATAAAGCTTGGTCATGTTTTTCTCTCGATTCACCTTAATAAAGTAAGGTCATTCGATATTGCTACTTATTTCAACGCGCTCATCATATTTTTTAATCAAATATCTTTCATATTTGAAACAACCAGAAATCAAAAGAATAGCCGCGACTAAGTCACTTTTATTATGATTATTATTTTTCAGCTTCACGTTGTGTCCTTAGTTGGTAGGGTAGGCAGAGAGAACTATAGATCTTAGTGTTAAAACACTCAGTTTCGACAGGTTGTTGGTTCGATCCCCACTCAAAAAAGTGAAATATGTATTTTTGAATGAATTGTGAATGAAATATTTAATATTTTCATTTCTTCACTCTGATAACAAGGCAAAACCCAGCATTGAATTCAGCCACTTTATACGCGATGCCTCGAATACGGCGGAAAGTGGGGAAAGAAATCGAATCTGTTAGCACTACACTACCTAAGTTCTGTCTGCCTACTCAGCTATGTTCAGGATACAGCGTTGAGCTGAAAAAAAAAGAAAAATACTAAGGCCCTTTTATGGAGAAGGACTACAATCGTGAGCCTGTAAACGTGACAAGTTGTGGGTTTGACCTCCATTCAAGGTAATTAAATATTTTATATCACCCCCCCCCCCCCCCCC
>DWMZ01005217.1:0-11109 GCA_018249855.1 Eueides tales michaeli | reverse complement strand
AATAATTATTAAAGCAATTTAAAAGTTTTACAACTTTAGGCCAACGCTGTAATTCAAAGGTAATTTTGTAAGGAGATAAAGAAATAATCAATGGTTCTTGATCACGCTAAAGTAAGGCTTAAGAAATTAAGATTTTTTTTTTATTTCTGTACATAAATATTTATGCTAAAATGCTATAACGACAAGCTATGATTTTGTGTTGCATATATTGGTATAAATCAGGTATAAGTATATGCATATAAAAATTTAACTTTAAAAACATTAACGACAAGAATGCTTTGCCAAAAAAAATATATAATATAAAAATAAAACGCTTTTAGTAAAAATAATTAAAATATAATCAAAGTTTTGGTCACCTCTTGCCATACAGCCACATTAATTCCCTAACAAAATCACCTGGTTCAAACACCTAGTACGTAATTGCCCGAGTTCAATTACTTTTGCTAAGATGCATTTAATTCTGTAATCCTTATATAAATTAGGATATATCGTAAAAAACATATTTAACGTATAATACTAAATTTAAAAACGTATAAAAATTTGAACGAAGCAGCATTTGAACCCGCGCCTCTTGGAATCCGTCCAAGCGCTGTGAACACTAAGCCATTCGTTTCGTCCATTGAACGAATGGCTTGGCGGTCAGAGCGCTTGGACGGATTCCAAGAGGCGCGGGTTCAAATCCTGCTTCGTCCAAATTTTTATACGTTTTTAAATTTAATATTTTCTTTCCTAAGTGTGCAATAACACTTTATAAATAGTAAAAATATTTAATGTATTTTGATATTATAGTTTTCTGTATATTGTGTTTTACAAGAAGAATTCCTGTATTGTCAACTACTAATATACAAATAAATACTACTTCGAACAATTGCGTCTTTGTACCTTTTTTTAACAATGTCTTAAAGAAATATACATACAAAAAAAAAATAAAAACAATCAGTTACACGTTTTAGATCAAAATATTGACAATTACATATGCGAGAACGAAAATCTAAAAGTTTTAAATAGACTAAATCAATTTCCCAAAGCCCATATTCCTATTTCTTAGGACATCCTAAGAATATTACAATATGATTTATGATCGTATAATAAAAAAGTGATATTAGCGAAATTAAAATAGGTCAGTGTGTAGCCAAGATGTCAACGGCACCTCCAACTTGGCAAGTGATTAATAGCTGGGCAAAGGCAAACTTGTCAAGCTATATCGTAACGTAACGGCCGCAATGTGTTGAGTCATATGCTGATTGAAGGCGTAAAGTGGAAAAATATAATAAATGTTATATTTCTTTTTATTTTACACTTATACTTGTGTCATGACTCTCCATATTCTGGTTAAAGTTACGTTTGAGAAATTACGTGTTGCTATCAAATTTATTAAATCTAATCCTTAATAATTTGTCGTAACTTATTTTTTTTATTGTCTCATACAGAGTAGACGGAGAACAACAAATATAAAGATAAATATTTATTTAGAAAACGTATAAAAATTTGAAACTCGATCAATAGGACGATCGTAATCGCTACGTTCAAAATTTATATTTTTTTGTTACTGTTTTTATTTTTGTTTCGTTTTTTTTTCAGTTTCACGTTGTATCCCGTACATGGCAAAGAAGGCAGAGGGAACTTACAGACCTAATGTTAAGACACTTGAGGCATTGCTTGTTAAGTGGTAAAACTTAACGCTACGCCTTTCTTCGATACCAGAAAGTAGATATGATAATATGAAATAATATTTCATTTGAAAATATTAAATATTTCACTACCTCGAGTGTGGATTGAACCCACAACCTGTCGCGTTTCACAACCCTAGGGCACAGGCGCCACGACAAACTTAGTACACTTTTATTACAAAAGCACTGTGGCAATGAAAGTCAATTTATTTTCCTAGAATAGTATAATTGCAAAGACTACAATATAAAGTGTAATTAAGGCTATACATATTTAAAATTATGCAGTTAATTCTCTCAGGTATCGTTTAAACACGCTCGTATGATCTACGTCGCCATATTATTTTTTGTGCAGGTCATTGTTTTGTTTATTTATATTAGGTATTCGTTATTATCTCTTGTATAATTATTAATCAGAAGAAATATATTTAATTGAGTCCGTCGCGTAACGTCGTAACATTTATATGTAAACACAAAGGTCGTTTGTTAAATGCAGTTATTATTCTTGTTTTCTTTTTTATATTATTTTCTTTTTCACAATACTAAGTTGAGTTTTGCCAAATGGCAAGTACCACGTTTCGTTCATTGAGCGGATACACTTGTTAATAGAAGGAACATAGATTAGGTTCGCTTTTTTTTCTTTGCTATACGGATTAAAGCGTGAAATTATAAGAGGGAGACTTATATGCCAAATCGATTAATATTGTCTGCCAATTGACATTAAATTCAGAGTCAAAATTGAGTAAAAAACTGTATTTTAATTTTATAATTGTTACTTCCTAACTAGAATTTAAATTCTATATCAATGTTGGTCATTCACAAAATTTGAAGTGAGTCTATATACAAAATTTATGTTACCTATAATAAGTATTCTATGATTACTTATATTATAATTACGTAATATTTTTAAAGCTTCACACTGTACCCTGGATATGGTGGCGTAGGCAGAGGAGACTTGGGAACCTAGTGTTAAGACACTCCGTTTCGTTTCCTTTTCCCGCCGAATTTGGGGCATTGTGTGTTGAATGGCGGAACTCAACGCCGCGCTTGGCTTCATAAACGAAAACATTAAATATTTCATTTCAACCTATCGCTTTTTATTCAAATTAAGTATTGTTAGCACATCAAAATAAAAGAATAAATAAAACATACCTTGAAGGGCGATCCGTATCCACATTTGTATATATACTTGTATGTAAAAATAATTATCATCTTTAGATTAACATTGTTCTATCAGAGTCACTGTCACTGTCTGTATATAAAAAAATATAATACAGGGCAAGTTTCCCTGCACGTTTGTCTGTGCGTTAATAAATAAAAAAGTTACGTCATTTTAAAATGTTTAGTTTGACAAAGTTTCAAGAAAAAAAAAAATCATTGACTTGAAATTTTAGTTTGTGTATAGATATGTTTTTTAAGGTTATGATGTTATTAGAATAAGAAAGTCGTTGAAATTAGTAAATAAAATATTGTAATCAAGCGGGCAAAGCCGCGAGCGGGTCTCTAGCATAAAACCAAGGGTTAAACAAAAGTATTTTATAATTATACACAACAATATTTAAATTAATCAATTGAATGATATTATTAAGTATAAGTGTAGAATTTAAAGTACACAATCCCAAATGTAGTGTGGACGAATTTCGTGTTCAACACATATATAAAATAATAAAGTTATTTAAAAGATAGAAAATCAATATTATCATAATAATTGCGGCAAACACGCGTATACATCAAATATTATTTTATTACCAGTCGAAATACTATATGTAAACGTTGCTAAAACTTATGTGTAGAAACAACATTAAAATTTGCATGCCGTAATGGCCGCATTAACAGCTGAGCTTGACATTAGCTTATCGAAACCCACCGGATGGTTTATTACTTCCTTTTCCGAAGCGTTTCGGACACATTACGCTTTCGTTAAAATGCAACTTTTTGATGTATTCTAAAATAGTAATAAAAAAAGTTTTGTTTTTTTTTAAATCTTAAAAATATTTTATTGGTTACATTGCATTGTGAAAGTTAGAACACAAAGTAAAGTATAAGTAAATATATTAACAAACTAAGTCTCGCCCGCGGCTCCGCTTGGTTGAATTACCCCATTTTATTAATCTCAATTACTTTCTAGTTCTAATGATAATCTTATTATAATACTTTAAATTGACATAACTTTTTTTTTATTAACCGATTTAAATAAAACAAACACTAAATGTTGAAGGAAAGCTGCCAAAATACAATAATAAGAACTGCATAAAAATCTGGTAGCCATTTCTGAGATTGGCGTGAACAAACGGACAGATAAACAAACAAAAATTTTAAAAATTACTATTGGCCCTATTACATTAATAAACGTCCTTTATAAGATCTTCTTTTATATATCTTACATGTAAAAACAGTAATCAAATACAGATTAATTATAAGTATGGATTAAAAGAACTCCAATCTACATAGTGTAATGCCAAGTAATATATGCCAGCCAGAGCCACTCCAGCCAAACCGGTCATGCCCGCAAATTGGCCAATGACGACATTGGTCATAAACATTGTATTGACCCCGAGATTGATGATAAGTGTTTAAATAAGCTGTGTATCTCATTTCGGGGTAGAAGTCATTTAATTAATCTGTAGGTGGTCAGAGTTCTGTATTACACCACAGAAGCTGAAGGAAGGAGAGTACAGTCGCAGCTTTACTGGACGTCGTCAGCGCCTTCGACCGCGTCTGGCATCCTTGACTCCTGCACAAGGTACTTAGCGCTGGCGTACTCAGTGCGTCGTCCAGCTACCTCATCGTTGCCGGCGTTCCACAAGGCAACATCCTTTCATCAACGCTCTACGTGTTCTACACTGACAAAGTCTCAAAACAGCGAGATACACTGTTAGCTCTCTAGGCCGACGACATCACTCTGCTCACGTATCTGCCAAGAAACTCCAGCTTAGACAGCAGGGCCAATAGGTCCCTTGGAACCAGCGAGTGACCTACCTAAGCGTTGTGATTAATAGAAGACTCAACATGACGTAACATGTTTAAGAAGATCACCAATGCATCGAGGGTCGCCCTGTAAGTAAGGCATATTCTGCGGGTGGTTCAGAAAATCGCCCTCTAGCAAGTGATCCGAGCTCCATACTTCGTTCGCAACACTTGAATATGGAAGCCCTGGAGGAATAGCGCGCCGATACATCAGATCACCTGCACCTGAGAAACATTGCACCATGGCACACTATACCGCAGAATGCCAGGAATCATCTACCAAGAGACCTCCCTTCCCCTGATTCTGAATCCTGAGCAGTCATCTCGGCCGCTGGTCGTCTAAGCAAGGCCTCCCTCGGGTAATCAAGGGTCGAATCCGGCTGGGATGACTCGTTGATCCTAAAACCGTTCCCTGGAATGGGTGGAGCAGATTCCAGCGAAAAGCAGCAGTTGGGGGTAGAATTTGTAACAAACACGCTTATAGGTCGTAACGCTGTCAAAATCTATAATAAATATAAATAGTGCTGATTCATCAGTGTTTTGTTTCACCGGACGAAAGTTTTGGTGAATAATACATCAAAATTATAATTGAGCTTGTTCATTGACCCTTGCTTGATTGAATGCAAAAAACGGCAAAAATCGAGAACTTCTGTGTGTGCGTCAAGTTAAATCAACAGTAAAATCAACGTTAAAAAATAAGTAAAAGAGAATAGCCCCCTGTCATGGTGTTAAAAAAAGTTTGCTGCCTCCACAGCACTATCTTTTAAGAATAACCAATAATGACTACTTTTAGATTTTACAAAATTAACATAAAAATTTAAAACATATTCATAAAAAATATATTTTCATATAGATCAAAATTGCTATTGGCAGCATATAAAAAAATTTTTAAAATGTTGCAAGGCTTAAAATACTAAAGCAGATGCGTCGTGCGCGGTAATACGACTGACGGGCTTCACCAGGGACAGTCGCCCAAGTGCGTTCCTATAGCAATATCTACACTTATTATCATAATGCGTGTTAATTTTAGATTATTTCCACTACTCACGGACTTACATTCACAAAAACAATTATAATAAAACAGTAAAAAAGTTTTTCTGTACATTACATGTTTTGTAATAAAAAAAATGGCGGTTCAGAAATCAATGAATGAGAAAAGCTTTACAAAAAAATGTCTGATGTTCGTTATTTTGTATTTTTGTCTGTTTGCACACGCTACTCTCCGAAACTAATAGACAGATTTAAAAGAGACTTTTTTGATGTACAGCAATAAGCCTGAGCAACATATAGGGTTATTTGTTCTGTAGTCTGGAACACCTGATGTAGAACCTTAAGGTATCAGCTAAACCATAAGAAATATCTGTGTTGAGATATAAAAAAATAAGATCTAAAACATCTGATGTAGATCCGATCCGAAGATGGAATATATAATAAGATGTTGTAAGGGGTATTTATTAGTGTAATAGGACCCAAAATTGTGTTATCTTTTAATTTGTTTTTTATTTATCTGAGCGTTTGAACGCGCTAATCTCAGAAACGGTTTATCAGCTTTAAATGCAATTTTCACTATAACATTTTTGCAACCTTTCTTAAAAAAATGTGTTTGTTTTATTTAAATCGATTAATAACTAAAAAAATTACGTCAATTTAAAATATTTAGATCGTCATTTTTATCATAAATTGACACTGAAATTTTAAATATAAGTAATTGTAGATATTATTTTAAAAATGATAATGTTATTAAAACAAAAAGCGTAACCCCTTTACTTGCGGTAAGCTCTGTTTATATCAAAAAATTCGTAAGCGCACAAGTGGTCCGAATTATTAATACTGTTACCTGAGGATGGCGCGCTCACTAAATCTAATTTGGTTAGTCACGCTAAAACTGAAAAGCATAAAAAAGCCAGATTATCAAAGACACATTATCAAGGGGATGTAAATCTATGGGTGAAATATATAAACTGATAATTTTTTTGCTTTATCAATACTTGAATGTTTAATTGAAGGAATAGGAAATTATCCATATTTAATAATTATCGACGAGGGCACTTATCTCTTGGCTCAGAAAGTCTTATATTTTTGGACATTACACAAAGCAAGTTGTGACAACTTTTTATAGAATAATTAAGACAATAGAATGTGATGCGAAAAGTGTACATCAAGAAATTATAAATCAACTTAAAAAGGATGGATTAAAAATTGAAATCGGATCGGAATCGGCGTTGACGGGGCAAACATTATGGTTGGAAAACATAATTTAGTGATTGCTTTAATAAAAGTGTCAGCCATTCTTGGCATTTATGCGCAAAAAAAGCGGCTGACTGAGCGGTCAATTAGAATTTCTTGTAAGAGAAACTCATAATTGGTTTTCATTCAGTCCTCAACGTTTGGACTACTATAAAATTTTATATGAATCCATGAATGACAATAAGGACCCAAAAAAAAATCAAGGACTTAGCGGAACTCGCTGGCTCGCTCACCACCAAGCTATTAATACTATATTATAACAGTGGGATGACTTATTTAATGTGGCTCTGCTCGATGATAAATGTCACATAGTAAAACAGCTTTATGATATCATGCGGACAACTCATTTCAAAGCTTTCTTGATTTTTTTAAAGTCTAAATAAAAAAATATAATTCAATTAAATTTACTTTTTCGAACTGTCAAAAATGTTGAACCTACCAAATTATTTGAGGATCTGTTGTTATTATACAAAAACTTGGTGAGACGACTTGTTGTACCATCCCAACTGGAAAAATTGGTAGACTCTGAATTTGTAGAATTTAATTTTCGGAAACACCTAATGCATTAGTCAAGCACAGCAAGTTACATGTGACGTCAAAGTCACACGAATTTTATCCCACTTTGTGGTACGCTATGAACGCTGTTTTGACAATTCGGAAAACGGCTATGTATGATTTAAAAAATGCGGACTCTTCAGAAGAAATTATTATAATTTATAACGTATTAGATAAAATATAAATAAAGAAAATTAAGAAACAAATTAAATTATTACATATTATTTTTATTTTGGTTTTGACTTAGGTTTAGGGATATATTTTGGGGAATTGGTAGCACTGGTATGGAAACATTGATTTGTAATTCGAAGTTCAAACGTCATACTATTTGTATCCGTTGAATTATTCTCTCCGGTTTATTTAAATAGTTTTTATATATTATTTTAAATTAAATACATATTAAATAATTTTCCTAATAATGCCGCGAAAACCTTGTTACTGGACACGAAAATTAGAGTTGGAATTGGTAGATTTTATTCGAGAAAGAGAATTTATATGGAAGCCTTTCGGCAACACAAATCATCATATTCAGCAAAAATATAAAGCATATGCTGAGTTTGCAGCGAAATTAGGACGTGGTTTTACCGGTAAGTTTTAATGCTATACAGAAATTAGTATATAACATAATTAAAAAATGGCACGTGCATAGTTAAACAATAAGTAGGTAGCGAACATCTTTTGGAATATCTAAAGTGTCTAAAGTATTGAAAATCAGTAAAGATATGATTAAACAAAACTTCGTTGATCCAACTTCATGTACTTTTCTTCTGCTCATAAATGGATTGATTTAAGTGTGAACCAACAAAAAGAAACTATGAATTCTATAAAAATATCGAAATTTAATTGAAAGAATTTCTGTCCTATACATCGTTCAGTGTTGATTTTTACATTTAAAAGAGCAGGAAATCCAAAATAATCATGTAATCATATTCTGAGCACTGTAAAATACAATAATAAGACGATTGATTGATTTTCCTGATTAGTACACATTTTAAATAATAGTCGCATGGGTTTTGATTACCCATAACCAGAGAGTGTTCACAACATTGAGTTTCATTCGAGTGACATATCATTTTTCACTATAATTTTCAATTAGCCTATTATGAGTATCTATGTAAATATTTATTTAATTATATTAGATTTTAATAGAAATAAAAAGCTGGTTAAATTTTATCAACATAAATACAATAAATATACCAATTTAATATTAAATATATGGTATATATAAAATTATAATTATAAAAGGAGTAATTTGTTCTCAATTAGAAGTTGAAAAGTTTTTTTACTTAAAACACCATCAAAAGGTTTATAGGTAATATTTTATCAAGTTCTCATTATTTATTATGGACATCTTATTTCAGACATTACCAACAGTTCAAATATTTCTTTGATTATTTTGAGAAATTTATGCAGCTCTGAACAAAATTAGTAATAAATATAAATTGAAAAAAATTATGAATTTCAGCTCGCTCCGTAAGGGACAGGTGGGTCAATATAAGAAGTACTTTCAACCACAATTTGAGAAGAATTGATAAATCAAGAGAGGCAGCACAATCGGCATCAGATTTATACATACCATGTTGGCCTCTATGGAAACCATTGCAATTTCTAAGAGAAGGCACAGCTAAAGAAAATGGAAGTGCTTATGAAGTAAGTTTCTTTTTATATATATAGACTATATATAAAAACACTTAGCAAGGTAGAGAAAGTGCCATTTAATTTTTAAAGATTTGTTTTTATCTTTCTTTTCAGCTTAATGCTGTATCCTGTACATAGTATGGCATGCAGTTAAAACCTGGGAACCCTTGTATTGACATACTGTTCTCTTTAAGCAACTTTCATTTTGTATTTTGTGCTGTTAATATGTATTGATTGATAGAACTCAATGCTGCAACTCAAAGCACTCAAATGGGATCAAACCCACAACCTGTTGCATTCACAGTGGTAGTCTAATCCGCTGTGCCATGATATACCTCAAATCAGGTATTCATGATACTACAAAAGTTCAATGATTCTTTTTAGAATTAATATTTACTTAATTAATTAATTTATAGGGGGATATTCTTAAAATTTTTGCTAGTCAAACTTAGTCTGTTGTATGGGAAAAAATGTGAAAGTACAGTGACATTGATTTACACAGTTATCATAATACCTTGCATACTTTTTTTTATTAATAAGCATTCTAAGTGTCTCATTGTACTCCATATATAAGTGGTAAACAATACTATGATCTTGGCCTGACCAGTTATATAAATATTTGACAATTTCAGGATTATAAAACGAGCTACCCCACTGATTTACCCAATACAGAAATAAAAGAAGAAAATACAACTGAATTGAACTTAGAACTAGGTTTACGTCAAAGAGGTCAACGAACAAACAGACCTAGACGAAGAGGTCTTAAAAAAAATAAAGACAATTGCAAAAAACTATTAGATAATTTAATTAAAGCAATGAATCCAATTATAACTAGTAATAAAGATAAACATTATTGGTTTTTTGGAAGACATGTTGCTGAGAGGCTTAATTGTATGAGAAAATTGGATGCAGATTGTGCTAGCCGAGAGATAATGAAGCTTTTGAATAATATTACAAATCATGAAGGGACAAGTTGAATTCTTAAAGTAAGTATATAAACTTTTTGTCTTTTTTTCGTTTTAAAAATTAACTATGTATCATCCACAAACAATACTATCTCATGCAATACTATGCCGTAATGGTGTAACTTCATGACCAATGTCGGGTGCTGCACGCAATCAAATGCCTTGGACAAATCACAAAATATGCCAAGAGCATCCTGTGATCCTTCCCATGCCTCATAAATACTCTTTAAGAGAGCTATACCAGCATCGGTAGTAGAGCGACCCTTAGTAAAACCATACTGTTTATTATGCATAAGTTTATTATAATTAAAATGTAATAATATTTGATTTAAAATTACTTTTTCAAAAATTTTACTAAATGCAGGTAGTACGGAAATAGGTCTAAAATTGTTAGGATCTGATGTACTACCAGATTTAAATATAGGTATGATTTTACTATATTTCATTAGGTCAGGAAACACACCATACTCTATGCAATTATTAAATATATCAGCAAGATGAGAAGCAATAGCGTCTATTATATAACTGATCAACTTGACAGTGATAGTCTTGAATGTTTTAACAATATCTCTATTGTTGACTGAATTGAATTTAAAGTCTATATTACATTTGTGGACGCACTCCTTCAGCAATGATTCAGCGACAGTTGTGGAAGCTATAAGGGTTTTAGTTGTGAAAACTGGAATATCAGCAAAAAATTTTTCAAAAACACAAGCAACTTCTTGATCGCAGCTGGTTTCACCATTGTCAATTTTTAATTTAAATTCATAATTGCAATTCTTTGTATTTCCAGTTTCACAATTTATTATGTTCCATGTCATTTTAATTTTGTCAGAGGATTTTTTTTTGTTTCTAATATGTAAAGATTTTGCCATGGTTCATACTTTTTTAAACTTAAATTTTGAATTAAATTCGAAAAATTCGAATAGTTCTTAACATAATCAGTAAATGAGTCACTATGGTTATATGCTTTTTCACTATATAGTTCGTATAACCTTTGTCTACTCTTATGAATTCCCACAGTCGCCCAATCATTAAATGATAAGAAACTCCTGGATTTTACTATTTTA